>SNQJ01S0018118.1:27074-39314 GCA_010110895.2 Picea sitchensis | reverse complement strand
CAAGCACCCTCTACTTCATTAAAATAAACTTTACAGGACCTTGCTTCATGTGTTAAAATATGCAAGATAAACTTATGTGTTAAGTTCATGTATCTTCTTGTAAATGTTTATGTGTGAGCAATTGTTCTTTTAGATGGTTAAATGTGTACTTCAAATAAATACACAGCAACACAACTTGCATCAAATAAACCATCAAACTCAGAACAATCACAACATGATAAAGGAGTTCACCCCCCTCCGGGCTACATCTCCTTGAGCCTCCATAATGGACTTGGCTCTCTAAGATTAATTAGTCAAAATTTCTTTTACAAGCTGCTTCTCAACTCCAATAGAAAAAAAAACTGCACCATTGAGATCAGAACACATAAAAACCCCAAAAATGACTAATAAAACTCTGAAAACGGATCATGGCTCATCCGGGCATGACCTCTTCTACATGTGGCCATAAGCTTCCCTGAGCTTCTCTTTGGAAAAAACACCTGTAAAAGTCCTCAACAACCTATGAAACCTATCCCAATGTGTTCAGAGCATATCAATTAGCCAAAAATGATTATTCAATCACAGAAAACAAACATAGGCTCACCAAACCATGTCCTCGATCAATGAGGGCTTCAAGCTCCCTGGAGCTTGCTGAAAATTCAATGGTGAAAAACTTGGAGAATAAGTCTTCAAATGGCCTTGATAATAGCACCAATGGATTCAGCACGTCCAAAAACCCCTAGCTGGGCTTTTACGGCACCTCAATCGGCCAAAAGATGAAGAAGTTAGGCCTCCTCCATTTTCCTCCTTCAAGCTTTCTAAAACTGGTTCGCCAAAACACACCCTTGTGTGCATGAACCAAGAACACGCTTCAAAATGTGTGTTTAAACCTAGCACTGAGAATAATCAACAAACGGGATAAACTGTCGAATGGTTAGTAGAACTAAAACCCCCAATCGTCAAACTCATGGGCACATGTGGTCACCATAAGACCTCGCGCTATTGCAAAGAGGGGGCTTCGTTCACAAGGAAAATGGCTAAATGACACATGGAGGTCGTTGTACAACCATTGAAACCAAATTTAAACTGCGTGCCATTGAACGGAGGTCACATGTAATATAATAGAACCAATAATAAAGCACCAACGGTCGGGTTATATGGCACGGTCATACCACAATATACAATAGAACTGGGGCTAGGCTCCATTTAAAACTCCGCGCTCCGTTTATATGTGGATCGGTCATATGTTAACACGATAAAACCTTGGGTTTACATATAAAACCCCGCGCACACATATAAAACCATGGTTACATGTAAAACATAGAACTGTGGATCGGGGCTAGCCCCGGCCCGACCCCCCATTCCAATATACCATATTTCAAATTTAAATAGATTAAAATCTGTATATATTACAAGGAATAACATGTGGTCTATTGGCATGAAGGATTTTGTTAAAACGCTTACCAAAGGGGGAGGTCACTGGTTCAAATCCGGTCGGCTCTACAAAATTTTAAACAACAAACCAATAACCCATTAGCCAATAAAGGGGTGCCACGTGGCAGCCCATGACTGGGCCACGTGGCACCTTACCATTCGCCCAAATGATGCCACGTGTCGCAATAACATTCACCCAATTTTTAGCTAATCACAAACCGCCACGTCAGTAGGTGCCATGTCACCATACGGTCACCACATCAGCATGCACGAACTTTGCCATGTCAGCCTGTACGGACTGTACGGACTGTCTAGTCAGCATCAAAATTTTTGCCTGTTTGACTCGACGAACAGATCACTATATCTCTCGCTCCCGATGTCCATTTGAGACAAAACGAGTTGCGTTGGGTTCGTGATGATGAGGGATATGCTCTCGTTCATTTTGAAGCAATTCCGAGAACGTTGATTTTTGAGGTAAAATTTGACCCCTGGTCTAGATTTTGATCACAATTGTTAGTAACAATTATTTCCATGCAATAATGTATATGCATGTACTTACAAAACACATTCTGCAATTGCATTTAAGTATACAATTGTATCACTTACTATGCATTAGTGCAATTCTCAATGCATGTTTAGTTAATGCATCTTGCATTGAATTACAGAATTCTCTTTATCTCAGTCATGTATCTCACCATCCATAAGTTGGAATTCTGGCCAATGTCCTCACACATTCCCCACACACTTCCTATTGTTTTCCCAATTAATTGCATGCCTTCCTTTTCGAACTGAACACTACACCAATAATATAATTTGGTGGTGTCCATTAGTGTTAGAAAAAAGGTTGCAGTCCAAGTTTTATTTAAAGTTAGGAATCTTTTGGTACCTGTGTGGTTCGTAACCTTTCCATATCCATAATTTTCCATATCCAACCCTTTCCTAGTCTCATACATGACTAGACTTACTGGAATTCAATCCTATAACAAGGTTTTATCTTTTATTTATTTCGTTATTACTTCATAACCAAATTAACATGACATTATACTATGTCAGTGTGTGCATTCAAAAGTTAAAAATCTTTGATGACTATGACAGGCCTCTAGCCTTAACCACATCTAGTGGTATGTTTTTTTTTTTTTTTTTTTTTTTTGTGTGTGTGTCTGGAGGAATCAGCAACTAGTTGGGCACGTGCTCGCATTACATGTGGCCATGTTATCCAACCGCTACCACTATAACCTCCAGGTGTGCCCACGATGCCCCTTACGCAGCACACAAGGTAAGTCGGGGGGAATTGAACTCGAAACCTCATGGAACTTCATTTTCACGGCACTTGCCAATTGAGCTACCCCCCCGGGGGCCATCTAGTGGTATGTTATTCATGTTAATACATTCAAATAATACTATCCTGTGTATCATAAAAATTCAAGTGGGGAACATTCTTACCTAAATTTCCCTTCGACAATTGTGTAACATAATTTCAAAAGAGAATACTTACCTGCATAGTTTCCATTAAACGAATTTTATGTTACCTGATTAGCTGATGATAGTAGAATCTTTCATGATTCTTTTATCAAACTTATAACCAACACTTCAACTTTTTGTTGCTTCCTTCCACATGCAACATCATCATCAACAACACTTTGCAAAGATGTAAGAATTTTTTTCTTTATCTGTCCCAACAAGCCATAACATACTTGCTTCCACAAAAATTGCAGCAATTTCTTTCTCCCTATAAAACTTTTCCTTGATGATCCCAAAAGATTTTAATTCTTCCCAGATTCTTGAATCTTCTTTTTCTATGATTGTAACCATTGTACATGAGCATTTCTATCCTACGAACTTTCTATCCAATAACCCTTGGCTTCCCTTTGCATTTACAACCAATACTCAACTGATATTAACCTTAAATTTTCATTTATTCCCTTGAGCCTACTATCCTAACTCATATTTGGATGAATTATAATTCCAAACATGTTATCTTATAGACTTTGGATATTCAATATCTAGTTACTCTTTGGAACTTAAGTCCTTTATCCCTTTCCTAATTTAATACTTTAGTACTTGAGGTTTTCTTGTACTCTTCTCTTCTCTTTTCCAACTAGCCTCAAACTTGACTTGCCTAGCCAATCTCTAGCATACTGTAAGGATGCACATGTGCCTCTTTTTCTATCTGCATGGAATTAACTAAAATTACTTATTGTACCTTAGCATCATAGCTTCAAGTGATACCTACAACCTCTTGGTTTCCATTCATGGCTCTATGTTACTTAAGATGGATTCTTGTCAGGCACCATCTCCTCTGTATTCAAACCCATGCATAGAACCATTTTCTTCCTGGTTACTTTTTGTTTTCTCTTTAGAAATCATTTCACTTTTAAATTATTCTTGACTTGATATCTACCTCATGAATTATTCTTCCATTATATTAGTATGTTCATGGAATTGACTCCATCCAGGAGTCCTTCCTTGTGTACCTTTCATACTTGAAACCACATATTATGCTGATATTAATTTTCAGCACTCCATTATTATTTGGATTCCTCTGATCGAGCTCGTACATGAACAAATTATAATTCTAGCCATTTTCTCTAAGTAACCTTGGTTAGTTAACACCAACTTCTTTCTTGAAGAAATTTTATTTATCCTTATTACATGCATATTCAACTTATGTCACACCATATTTGATGACCTTAATGCCATGCTTCCACCGTGCATTCTGATAGCAATAATGGAGGTGATATCTCCAACTATGGGACTGATCCTTGGAGATGTCACATATTATCTCCAAACTCTTTCATATTCCATAGAACCTTCCTTCCTTATTCCCATTCTTTCCATCTCCATATGAACTTATGGTTCATGCATTATCATGTATCACAAATGGATGAATACCTAGAATCCTCTTTCCAAGACCTTTCCAATGATTGCCTCCTTGCACAATTTAGAATGTTGAGAAGAAAGTTGTAATTGTTTGCACAATGGTGCTTTCTGGAAGGCGATCTTTGTACAATTGTTTTATTTCATAGATTCAAATTGGCTTTTGGATCCTTTTTGGATCCTCTCTTTAGTTTTACATACCTTCTTTACTTCTTTCGATGCAGGTCTGTTCAATCATGGAACCCATGAGCTCTATCTCTAAGCCCTTATTTGTTCTAAAAAAATAATTTATGGGCACTAGCCCTCTTTATTTAGCCCCCAATATCATGTGACCATCAGTTGTGAGAAATATCTAG
Organism: Picea sitchensis; assembly: GCA_010110895.2. Taxonomy (NCBI): domain Eukaryota; kingdom Viridiplantae; phylum Streptophyta; class Pinopsida; order Pinales; family Pinaceae; genus Picea; species Picea sitchensis. Next base: position 34,668 of record SNQJ01S0018118.1, on the reverse strand, counting down.
TTTGATAATCACTTATCTGGAGCTTCAAGACCTTGGGGCTCCAAAACCTTGGAAGATTCCCTTTCCACACATCAAAAACATCACAAAACATTGAACTAGACAATTCATGAAGGACGGTGGATCTACGGTCCACATTCTTTGTTCAGATCTACGGTGGACAAGAACTCTAAGACTCTAGGCTTCAACAGTTTCCAAAGAACATGACAACAAATATCCCAGAGTGCCACATTGGTGAACTCACAAAGTGGGGTGGATCAACGGTCCTCAGATTCCCATCATCCAACGACTGATATTTACTATAGAACTTCGGGCTTCTAGGTTTCCAGACTGTCCATACTATCAATCTTTCCAGAGTACCAAGTCTTCAGACTGCTGCATCTATTTGCAAGTGTTTTTTCCCGATCAACAATCAATATTAACTCTGGCCCTCTGGTCTTTGGGACTTCAGAGCTTCATGGTTTTGATACTTTAGAGGATTTCACATCTGCACACCCCAAAAATCTTGAATATAAATATCTGAATACTTCCACGTCACCCCCGGGATGTCATCACGTTACATTACTTCAGCACTACGAAACTTTGAGGATTTATTCCTCCCATTCCATCACAAACCATTTCTTCCAGAGTGTCAAGTCTCTGGACCTTGGGACCTGATGCCACACGTCCCTTGTGACCATCAGGGGCTCCACTAACCATGCTCAAGAAGAGTCCCACGTGATGAAATACTAGAAGAGGACACGTGGCCCAATATTGCGGGTGACATGTGCCACGTTCTAACTAGAGTTTCTATATTCCAAAGGTTCTTAACTCAATGACATGTGGCACACATCCCATGTGTCCACATCGTCACTGGTGATGTCAACAAGCCACGCCACTTTGGGACTTTGAGCTTCAGAATATTTTACACTTGCACACTCCAATTCACCCGAATGTCGAACTCCCAAACTTATTTACTTTATGGGGTCCACATGGTACAATTGTCAACAATTAAGTTGGTGGTACGTGGCATGCATCTATTTCCAAGTGTCGTTTCCCGATCAACAATAGATATTAACTCTCCCCCTTTGGTCTTTAGGACTTCAGAGCTTCAGGGTTCTGATACTTTAGAGGATTTCACATCTGCACACCCCAAAAATCCTGACTACAAATATCTAAATACTTCCACGTCAGCCCCGAGATGTCATCACGTTACGTTACTTCAACACTACAGAACTTCAAGGATTTCTTCCTCCCATTCCATCACAAACCATTTCTTCCGAAGTGTCAAGTCTCTGGACCTTGGGATCTGATGCCACATGTCCCCTGTGACCATCAGGGGCCCCACTAACCATGGTCAAGAAGAGTCCCATGTGATGAAATACTAGAAGAGGACACGTGGCCCAATATGACGGGTGACATGTGTCACGTTCTAACTAGAGTTTCTATATTCCAAAGGTTCTTAACTCAATGACATGTGGCACACATCCCATGTGTCCACATCGTCACTAGTGATGTCAGCAGGCCACGTCACTTTGGGACTTTGAGCTTCAAAATATTTTACACTTGCACACTCCAATTCTTCGGAATGTCGAACTCCCAAACTTATTTACTTTCTGAGGTCCACATGGTACAACTGTCAACAATTAAGTTGGGGGTATGTGACATGCCTAAGAATGTTCCACATCACCACTGGTGATGTCATCATGCCATGCCACTTATGTTCTTCAACTTCAAGACTTTAGGCCTCAAGACTTTTCACACTAGCACACTCCAATTCTCCCGAACATCGAACTACTGAACAAGATGGTCTTCTGACATGCGTCTCTTTTGATGGATGGTTTGGCTCAACTCTGGAATTTAGCACTTCAGGAGTTTTCATCTTAGCATACCTTGTTTCTCCCGAACATCGAACTCCTGAATACATTGATATTCTGACACATGCCCCCTTTTTGTGAATGGTCTGGATTAACTCTGGACTTCAAGACTTCAGGCTTCAGAAGTTTTCACACTAGCATACTTTGATTCTCCTGAACACTGAACTCTCGAACTGTTGTGAGATCTATGGCTCAAAATCAATTGCGCACAGATTTGATGGCTGAGATTTATTTTTCACCACTATGCCTTACCTCTTTCTCTTGGCTTGATCTAACGTCCAAGAACCTCTCCCCGGATATGTGGTGTAGATCCACTAAGGGACTTCAGAAATTTGGGCTTCAACCCCTTATGCTCTATCACACATAAACTTCACCGAAGTTGCAAAGTATGAAGTACTTAGGGGTTAACTTTCATGCACCTTTTTCCTAGATCTAATGGTTGTGAAGAGTCTTCCTTCTCCCGAATAGATCCTACAACCCAATTTCAAACCTCGTGACCCAACACCATGGTTGTTGTGGCTTCTTTCCTCTATAGATTTTTTTTTAACCACTATACTTACTGAGCTTCTGAACATAGTATAAGTGTTCGCACAGTGCCTTCCTGACACTCAGGAATTCTCTGAACTTCAAATTTTTCCCCTTTCAACAACAATTCATTCTGAAATCTTTTCTTCATTAACCACTAACATGGCCTATCTAGGCTTAGTGTCGAAACCTTGGCTCTGATACTAATTTGTGACGTCCCTAGCTATCAAACTTTGTCGGGTAACACTACCTAATCAACTATATATTTTCTACATCCTCGAAGCATAGACCAACAGGCTGGGCCATGCCACCAAAATAAAATTTCATGCTCTAATACCATTCAGTGACATCCCTATCCTTAATCTACTGGGCTATGCCACACATAGATACTTGCAGAACCATCATACATATCCATATAAACATAGAAATGACAATTATCATTTACCTATATATAAACATATACAAACAACATATTCTAATAATACACAGATTAATGAAGAAATAATAGTAAGCCTACACATACAACATATACAATATATCCAAGCATTACTCATCAATTATATCACATGTACAATTACACAGCATGTAAATGAACATAGAAGTGGCACTTATCTTTTAATAGAATACCACCAACTATGTGTAGACCTTCCATGAACCTCCCAGCCATAGACCATGTTGCCCATCACTCTTAGCAGTGGGTCACCCTCAAGCTAGAACTAAACTCCAACTAGCAAGGGATTCATAGGCTAGGCAAGGTCGACAGGGAAGTCGCACAGTTCAACAGGAAGGAATTCCTCCAAGGAGCCACTTACACCCACAAATCCCAGACTCTCATTCCCCACATGCCTTTCCCCCCCTAGGAGTGTACACCTTCACTGTCACATAGTCCATCGACTGCTACACCTCCCTTTTCAGGGCTTTGAAAATAGGTTGGATCAAGAATTCTCATAGCTCTGTAGATACTACTGGACTTCCTCTAGGAGAGCTCACTTCCTCATCACACTCTCTCACCTGGAGAGAGTTTCTTAAAGGCCTGACAACTTGTTTCTTTTATCCATCTCCTAGGTCCAAAGGGTAACCGCAACAGCAAAATCAGGTATGGGATCTGGAAATGACACCAAGCCACACCAGTCTAGAGAAGACATGGAGTAGCAACAAAAAATGGCTATGGTGTGATCTGGCTCAGGCACTATGCATTCATGTTGTTCTTCAAAGGATAAAATAGTTAGCTTCATAACACGGTGTCTTGGTTTCCCCCCTAGGTTGCAGAGGTAAAAAAAATATGAGAAAACAAAGGCTTGTTGTGTGAAGGCTCTCTCTATTCTTATGTGCAAGCATGGGGAGTCTTCCCACCATCACGAGAGAATCCCAACGAATTGTATTTCCCACCTAAAACTACATGCAACGAGGTTGACACATGTCTTCCTGAAGCTACACGAGCTCCACTTAACATCCGTTCCCTTCCCATAGGAAACTAGGACAACATAGGTTATGTCCAAACCTCAACCTCTAGGAAATAATAATATAATATTATTCCCTTGAGGTAAACCCTCTAGCTTAGCCCATTTTCCTAGACTCTTAGCCCCTTCCCTTTCTCTACCTAGTGTTGGGCCTCAGAAATGTCACATTTATATCCTCTTTTTCCTTCACTATTCCTTACATTTGATCGTCCCATTAACCTTCCATCATACCATTTCCATAATGATATTTGGGTTTCTCCTTATTATTTTCCATTATATTCATTTTAGTATTATAAGTGAATTTGTGATTAAATATTAGAAAAATAACATATTTTCATTATATATCAAGGTTGGATGAGTTTGATGATGTGGGCAAGCACATGTGAAGATTTTAACAAAGTCAAATATTACCACCTAGCCTCAAATTCGAATTTCATATTCAAGCTTTGAAGATTTGAAGAATATTTGGGACAATCATTCAAGCATATTCAAAGGAGAAGATCATGGAAGATTTGGATGGCATATCTTATCTAAGATATGTGAGAGATGTGTGGAGGATTTGAAGGGATCATATCTTCTAATAATAGGAAAGTAGTTGAGAATGGTTGAGAGAATAGTGGATCTGTAATTATGACACTCTTCAAGAATCTCATGTATATAAGAGAGTGTTTTCTATTCATGAGGAGGATCATGTTATTCATAGGGGAGATTAGCTTGGAGAGTTAGAGATCATGTAATTCATAATTTAGTCTTGTAATGAGGAGAAGGGGATTCTTAGCTTTGTTATTCTTTCATGCTTTGTCATTTGACTCTTGTAATATAATTTGAGATTGATGTATTGTGTGAGTTCACATATGTATTTTTCCATTCAACTCTTCACATGTTGTATTGCTTTCCTAGATTAATTTACTGCTTTCATAGTTAGTCTTTCAATGCTTTCCTAGATTAATTTCATTTCAGTAATTTAGATTAGATTACTTCTACTTCAGTCCTGCATATATAGTGTGTGTGCTTCGTAAGCCTACAAACCTCGGATTGACAAATTAAATAGTTGGGAAAGTACTACAACGGAATTAAACGACAATATTTTCGCCTAACATTTTGGCATTGTTGTCAGGGAAGCACGATGGATTGAAGTTTAGTTTAATTTTCTTGCAAGCATAACTAGAGTGTGAATTTCAATTTCAGCAAGTGTGCTTGATTTTGGCAACTGTGAAGAGGTTTTCATGTGCTTCAACAAGTATGATTTTCAGTTTTTTTATTTTGATTTGGGTGTTGTAAGAACCCCTTTTGCAATATGGTTTAACCATGAGTGTTAGCTTGGAACAACTCGCTCAGATCCTGGCGAAAACTGAGATTTCATCTTCTCAAGAAGAGGAGATCTTGACAGCAGCCCAGAGCTTAAATACTCCTCCAGAAACAAATGAGAAATCAACATCTGAGGAACTTTAGGAGGACAATCAGGAATTGCAGCAAGATCTGAGGGAGGAAAAATAGGCCTATGAAAGCATTATCGAGCAATGGTTCCAGGTAAGTACTCGATTAGCTCCATTTTTTTATTTTTATTTAGAAATTATGCAGTCACAGTAACTAGATTCACTCACTCTCAAATATTTTCATTATTCATTTGAAAAATTACCATTGAACATATTGTTGTTACTGTTGCATGCTTGGCTCCACTGGAAATTTTCCTACACGTAACTAATTTCTAATTCCATTTAGCATAGAGTAGGTAGGTTTTAATTTTCAGTTTTTGTTTTACCTAAAATAAGTATGCTCTCCTCCATGCTTCGTGCGATCGTGAGGATCAAAAAATAGGAATGACTTTGATTTTAGGAATGAATGTCTTTGCGTCCATCCTTTGACCTGCAAATAAACACAATAAAAATAAAAAAAATTGTAGACGAATAAAACACAGCGAAAATTTTACATGCTGTTACAACAAAAAATTTTGCTGTTACAACATGTTCATACAGAAAAAAAATTTACGCTGTTATAGCATGCTGATACATCATACTGATACAACAAAAATTGTACATGTTGGTACAACAACATTTTACATGTTGTTACAACGAAATTTTATCGTAACAGTGATTGAATAAATTTACATATCTACAAACAATAAAACATAAGACGAATAAAAACAAAACCAAAAAAAATTTCTATGCTGAAACAGTGAAATTTTTACATGCTGAGACAGTTGTTGAAACAGTGAAATTTTTACATGTTGAAGACAGACGCTGAAACAATGAAATTTTACATGTTGTTACAGTGAAAATCTTACATGTTGTTACAACGAATTTTTTACATGTTGTTACAGTGGATGTTTTTTACATGTTGTTATAGAAAAATTCTACATGTTGATACAGTAAAATTTTACTTGCTGAAATATTGATGTTTTTGTTGTAACAATGATTGAATAAATTTTCATATCTTGGTTTGAGTTGCCGCAACACCCCTTGAATTACAACCTGCAAAACAAACAAATGAATCAATCATGTCATTAGTATTCTCCCGCATCCACATTAGAAAGAAAATGAATTCAATGGTTTACTGCTCCACCTTCTCTTCTCCAATGAATCGACATTTGGGCTTGAATTCTGTTTGTATCTTTTCAATAATAGGAAACCTCAAAATTTCTCTCCATAATTTTAGCATTTGATTCGAGCTTCATATCTATAATTGGACTATGTTGTTAATGGAGAAATATGGGCCAAAATATTAATGACGCCATTATTTCAACTGCTTATATCTTTGTAGTTTAGTTGCCGATAGTCCACAAATTCTTTCAAATCGAATCAAAACCAATTGCTTAAAAAAAGGATGATTAGTTGGGTTGCCTATTATTGGAAACTTTGTGTTATTCATTTTATCCAACACATCATCCTGTATTAATAAACAACTAGTACGTATCCCTCCAATCACACTTCAAGATGATCGTATCTACTTTCAAATTTGAAATTAATCGGTTGTTTGTTGTTTTACATGATATGGCATTCGGGAGGGATGGGAAGAAAATCATTCTATTCTGCTATTAAGCCATACAACCAGGATAAAAACCTCAATGTTTCCATCTCTGGATTTGAAGGAATCAACGCGCTTGTCTTTACATATGGACACGTAGCTCACACATGCAATGAGCATCTAAAATTTTCCGTCAATTAACATCATTTTGCAGACAGTCATCTTCGGTTGCAATTTGTAAGCAAACCGTGATGAATTTCAAAAATCCGGGACACGGGTTTTGTGCAGAATGGGTCTCAGTTAGCTATCTCACAAGCATTTTTTGAAAATTTTGCTTGGTTTGAGAGCAGTTCTGATTTTTTGGACTGTGAAGAAGGCAGATTTCGAGATGGTCAGTTTTCCAATATGGCAGATACACAGTCAAACTCTTTCTTAGGTCCAGGTAACTATATTTTGCATGCTCTCTTTGGGCCAGTTCTATTTCTATGAAATTTTAATTCCCTTTCAATTGCATGCTCTTACTTCGGGATGTTTGATGGACATGGAGAATTTGGAACGCAGTGCTTGCAGTTTATAAAGAGTCATTGATATATTTGTTAAATCCATAGATCCTTGTCATGCTTGTGCTGAATTTGTTGTTGAATCATACCAGTTATGATCGAAGTGTGAGATTCACACTAATAACATTACCATTACTTTTGTATAAAGTAATGGTTTGCAAAACTCTGGTATATTTTTCCGATCAACAAAGGAGAAAATGGTTATACAAGCATAATCACAGTATTCATTTGG
>SNQJ01S0018116.1:57994-123987 GCA_010110895.2 Picea sitchensis | reverse complement strand
TGCTCTTTCGTCTATGGGTCCCCCTTCTAGATCTCTTTGATTGTGTGGTTCATTCTCACTACCTGTATTATTCTCTCTCGTTTTTTGTTCTTTAACTATGTGTCATTTGGTTTATCCTTTATTATTTTCGTTCTTAATTTTCTTCTATCTTTAATAATGTTAAAGAAATGTAAATACAAGAACTTGTAAAAAATAAATGCCAAAAAAGACTAATAATTAAATGCACAACAAACTGACAAACACAACAATGCACAACAAGATTAGAATGGAGAAAACCCCCTAACAGGGCCAAAAACTCAAATGTCAAATTTGTACTAGATTCTAACATGTAATAAATATTACAAAGGGCTATATTAATAATGTGAGACTAAGTGTTGGAGTGTTCATATTGAGAAGATATTAAGGGGCACTGCCACTATGATTCCCTCACATCATACATCTTCTTGTCCCTATGACGAGTAAAATTATATTTTAAGCTCTTGATCTGTAAATCGCCTTAGATATTCCAATGGTAAACTCACCAAAACAAATCTTAACTTGTAACTACTACGATGAGCCTATGCTTCACTACACAACTATTCTTTTTGTATTTTTGGTGATTTGACAAAAAAATAAACATAGCAAATGATTTCTTTAACTACTAGGACATGAAACCAAAACTACAATAGCAAGGACATGCATTGAGACAAGAAATTTACCTTGGAAAACACTGTGTTGGAAGACCCATCAAGAAATGAAGGAATATGCCTTTCGTCTATTGTATAATGGAGATTGCAATACATATTGCAAAGCAATCCAAGTTAGTTTTAGAGCTACAAGACACCATAATCAACTATATTCATCTATATATTTCTTCTCTTTCTCTCTAGTATTTGCTAGCAACTCCTCCACACTCAATGCTCATGCCATGAAACAACAATGGTTGCCAAAGAAAGTGAACCCTCTTCCCTCCTTCAACTATGTTTTTTATGCCTAATTCAAGTTCAAGTTAGGGGTTTTGGAACCCTCTTGGAATCTTCATGTTGCTTCTGTAAGTCTCTATTGGAGTTCCATATATTAGTAACTCCTCATGGGTGAATCAAGGTGAGTTTGCATCACTACCGCATATACCTATGGGGAATAATCGGAGCATTACCTTGCCATGGGCATAACTATCACATAAAGACTTTGTTTGACCAAAACAAACCATCGTTGGAAATATATTAACCCATTGAATGAAATGAGGATCTCTAGGACAATTTCCCTCCAATTACAAACCATGAAACTCTACTCATCTGACTTTGTAGTAGAGTGTTTTCAATTATGTTTCGTTATTGTGATTTTCAATATCTAACCCAAACTATCCTTCTTGATCCCAAGTTATACATTCCCCATTCCAAAGTATTAATAAATTTATATAGTAACTATGTAGATCCATTTTTTATCATCCCCTTCTCCATTCCAAATTATCAATAATTTTATACAGTTACTATGTAGATCCATTTTTTATCAACCCCCCCCCTCGCAATTTTGAGAGGTCTATGGTCCTAGATTTGAAAGAGCCAAGAAAATTTATAAATGTTCTATTTGGTGTACCATTTGGCCTTCTTTGGTAGGTATCCCTTTCATTCCATCTACCAAAAGTCTTGTTGGCTACATTTAGTCGTTTCACTTTTCTTTGCATAATGATATCCTATGTTAATTATGTTTGTGCATCAAATGCCAAATATTCTTTGGAAGGAGAGACTTAGCCCTGTTCATCCACATCAAGCATGGATGACTTGCAAAGTTTAGTTCTCTACATTTACCACTAAGTAAATGCATGTATAACATGGAAGACCAAGTATGTAGGCATTGATGTCTACCTTCTCCAATACTTCAAAAGTCCACATATTGGGGCTTTTAGTTTCTTTCTTGGTCCCTACAACCTATCCTTATTTTGGTGCAACCAAACTGTGCCTCCTACTTTCAACGTCTTTTCAACCCTATGTTGACCATGCATGGCCTTGTATTTCTCTTAAGATATCTTCAATTTAACTTGAACTTGGAGGTGTATCTTCATGATCCTATCTATGAAATTTTATTCCTTCAAGGCACCACTTGAGACAGATGCCCCTGCCTCAAGTTGTCCATGTACAATATCCAATGGTGATAGTGGAAAATATTTGAAATATATTTCAAAAGGGTACTTACTAGTGGAAGTCCGAACTACTTTTTTAAAGGAATGTTGTATGTAACTCAATTTTTCATTCTAGGTCCTTGAATTCTTTTTATTATAGCCTCTCAGAGGCTGAACCAAAGTCCCATTCACCACTTTTGTATACCCATTAGTATGTGGGTGGAATTGAATGGATGTCTTCTATTTAGTATCCAACTTTTCCCACAATGAAGCCAAAAATTTACTGAGAAATCTAGCATCCCTATAAAAATCGATGCTCCTTGGAATACCAAAGTGCACCCAAACTCTTTCAACAAACAAGCTAGTGGCTTCTTGTTATTTGATGATCTTCTTACAAGTAATTTCAATGCACATCTTATTGAACCTATCTAGTGCCACATGTAGCTAGTCATGCTCTCTTTTTATCCTTGGCAAAGTCCCCCCAAAATCCGTGGATATACTTTCATATGGCCTTGTAGGGACTAGAAGTGGATTTTCAATCCATGTTTCTTGTTATTAGGATTCCTGCTAGAAAACAATATTTAATCTCTCATAAACCTATATAATTATTCTTTCATATTGGACCAATAAACATACCTCTTAAAGTTGTCCACAATCTTCCCAACACTAAAATGACTAAAGCCCTTGGAAGTATGAACCTCCCTTGTCAGTTGTACTTTTTATTCCTTTGGTACACAAAGCGTCCCCATCTTGTAGAGTAATCCATCTTGGACATGGTAATAGATTGTGGTGTACGTGTGTGCTTGTTCATGTTGACCATGCAATTGTTGATATGCCCCCTTGAAGTCCTCATATTCCACATCCTTCTCTTTTTATGCTTTTGGGTGAATGGCTTTTAGAGCTATGATATTTAGTGTTGGCAGTCTTGATAACGTATCAACTAACTTGTTGGTAGTTCCCTTCTTATATTTAATTACTAAGGGGTTCCCTTCTTATATGTTGCCCCCATGTGAAGGGGTTTCGTGAGGAGGGTAGTATGTACCATAAAACTGGTTCCCTCCATATGAAATACCAGAGGACACATGTGGACCCACCATGGGAAAGTTATTCTTTGGAACTGACATAACAGACGAAGGATACACGGATGAGGTGTAATAAGTAGAATAACCACCCATTTGAGTACTAGCTCCTGAAAAAGCATGGCTACGATTGGATGCGTAAGAGGGGAGATTCCAACCCCCCACTGTGAGAGTTGGTTGAGGGAGATGACTCCTTGAGAATCAATTTACCCTTGGGGGAAAACAAACTTTTATTGTGTGGGCGATTTATTGAGTAAAAAGAATTATTTTGGGACATGTTCTTCTTTGTTGGGTGTCAAATCTCATCCCCATGTCGAGTTCTATTCTTGTTGGTATTCTTATATGGTGCTAGAGTTCGCATAACAATCATTGGGCTGTGAACTTTCCCTGTGGGGATTTCCTCATCTGCTGAAGATCGACTTTTAGTTTGGGGACTAAGAACAATTGTTGTGGATCAAATTTTGTGTGAAGGGATTCGTCCTTTGAGTAGTTGACACCACACTGTTGTTGTGAATTGAATTGGGCACATTTTAGACGGTCAATAAGGTGTTGTCTCATTTAGTGTATTCATCAATATCTGAGACTGACTTGAGGGTTGATTTTCCCATTGTTCTCGGACTGAGGAGGTGCAAAGATATAGTATACAACATTGGCCAAATCCCTCTTTGTATGGGTCAAGTTTTATGTGGGAAGGGAGCTGATTTTTTGGATTGCATTCAGAGCTATTATGTGGATCCTCTATACAATCATCTTCAACCCATATATTCTAGTATTTTACAAGCTAATCTTTAAGAGATATTACAACTGTTGTTATTCTATTTTTTGCTGAAAAAAAAATGATAAATCTCTGCTGAGTTTACACCAATATATTCATCGTATTTTTGTGGATCCTTTAATGTTTGCTATTGAAAAAATATTTAGTGTGTCAAAAGGAATATTTTGGGTACAACAGAACTGCACATAAACCATCTATGACAAATCATAACTCAGCTAAAATACCAACAACAATACAGTGAGAGTTTTGACAGTAAAAAGACACCTACAAAGTGTTTGATAAAGTTCAACACTCACAAAACTTGGTTTATTGCTACAACAGTGAGAATGAAAGGGTACAAGTAGTGCCTAGGATATTACCGTTTTCCTTTCTTTTAAATTTCTTTATTTTACATTTACACATCTCATCCTTATTGGGTTGTAAAGTGCACCTCACTTCTCTAAATGCAATGATAAAAAATTCTTTTTGGCCTCCATTTCTATCTAGGTACCACAATACTACAATATATACAATTCTAAAATTCGAGCAAAAACCTATAAGATTTATGAAGAAAAATCACTAGAAAAAATGAGTTTTTGTTTGTTACAAAGTTAGCTTCTTTTAACATAGCATATTGTCACAGATTTTCTAACAACTATCTTAATGGTTATCCACCTATATTTTAATTTACAATGTAAATTTAAAATGATAACACCATGTGAATCCCACTGTTTCTTCACATCATTCTCACTGAAGAATGAGATGGTGTTCTTTCCACACATATGTATAGATACATGCATGCCTATCTCATTATCTTCTTGTTTTAAAAGTTGTTTTCTTCTACCCTATATTTGTTCATATTTACCAACATAAATTTATGTTATCTCGACTCTATTAGGAACTAAGAGGGATCGAAAATAAATCGAGGCCTAAACTTCTATGTTATTTTTTTGTTACTGTAATGGTTGATTTTTTTAATATTGTTTTTTATTATTGTGGTTGGTTTTTATTTTTTTAATTTACATTGCGAACATTAGTTTTTCTTTCATTTAAATTTATTGGCATTACAATGTGTTACACATCTCATCCATACTAGGTTGCAAATTGCACCTCACTTCTCTCAATGCAATGACAAAAAAAACACTTGATAATTGTCAAACTCATCTTAGAAAAGCTCTTCGAATTAATGGTTACTCAAACAATGAAATGAATAGAGCTTTTCATAAAGCTAACTGCCCCCTCCCTAGTGCTCAAACTTTCACCAAACTTGCTTATCTACCCTTTATCAAATGAAACACTAACAACAAATTGGTAGACCTTAGAAAATAGAACATCAAAACAATTTATAAACCCCATAGAAGCTTGTAACACATATTTAAAAACGTGAATGACAAAAGTGACCCCCTCTTACATCCAGGAATATACAATAACTATTGTTCATGTGGTGTCTTGTACATATGCCAAATGGGTTGATCAATGAAAACTAGACTTACAAAGCATATCATTAGCACTAAAAATAATCATACCTCCAAAACAATCATTATTGAACATTCTAATCTCACTAAGCACCACATGTCAAGTTCTAGCTTGAACTCAACACTATTCGACTAGACTCATTAACGTACCCATTGAGATTGAAAAAAAACCTAAAAACATAAACTATGAAGATGGCTACAAACTAAACCAATAATGTAAGCATATTATTCATCAACTATGAAATCACAACAATCTTCATAACTCATAAATTGTTCCTCCCCCAAAGTCTTCTTCTTGTATTTAAGGTGTTCCCTCTTATCATTGTCATGTGTTGCCTTTAGGTTTATTTCTTTCTCCTATCCTTTTCTTTGTAGGGTTTCCTATTACCCTAATCACATTTCTCTCCTTCCTTCCTTCCTTGATTTTCTCTTCTCCCCTCCCACTCTCTAACTTTTCCTTTTATGTGTGTGTGTGTGTGTGTGTGTGTGTCATTTGTAAGTTCCATTTTGTGTCCCCTTACCCTCTCCCTTTCTTAAATTCTTCTCTTTCTATCATTTTTCTTTTGTGGTCATCTTTCCCCATCATCAATATCCTTAACCCTTCTCCTCCACCTTCTATGGTTTTATTTCCTCCCTTTCCTTGTTGTATATCCTCTTCTCATCCTTGACCCTTTCCAAAATATCAACTGCTTTGTCCCTTGGACCTAGGCTCTCTTATTCATTATTCTTCCTCTCACCACTTTTGTCTTCCTTGTGCTCTTTCGTCTATGGGTCCCCCTTCTAGTTCTCTTTGATTGTGTGGTTCATTCTCACTACCTGTATTATTCTCTCTTGTTTTTTGTTCTTTAACTATGTGTCATTTGGTTTATCCTTTATTATTTTTGTTTTTAATTTTCTTCTATCTTTAATAATGTTAAAGAAATGTAAATTCAAGAACTTGTAAAAAATGAATGCCAAAAAAGCCTAATAATTAAATGCACAACAAACTGACAAACACAACAATGCACAACAAGATTAGAATGGAGAAAACCCCCTAATAGGGCCAAAAACTCAAATGTCAAATTTGTACTAGATTCTAACATGTAATAAATATTACAAAGGGCTATATTGATAATGTGAGACTAAGTGTTGGAGTGTTCATATTGAGAAGATATTAAGGGGCACTATCACTATGATTCCCTCACATCATACATCTTCTTGTCCCTATGACGAGTATAATTATATTCTAATCTCTTGATCTATAAATCGCCTTAGATATTCCAATGGTCAACTAACCAAAACAAATCTTAACTTGTAACTACTATGGTGAGCCTATGCTTCACTACGCAACTATTGTTTTTGTATTTTTGGTGATTTGACAAAAAAATAAACATAGCAAATGATTTCTTTAACTACTATGACATGAAACCAAAACTACAATAGAAAGGACATGCATTGAGACACGAAATTTACTTTTGAAAACACTGTGTTGAAATACCCATCAAGAAATGAAGGACCATGCCTTTTGTCTATTGTATAATGGAGATTGCAATACATATTGCAAAGCAATCCAAGTTTGTTTCAGAGCTACAAGACACCATGATCAACTATATTCATCTATATATTTCTTCTCTTTCTCTCTAGTATTTGTTAACAACTCCTCCACACTCAATGCTCATGCCATGAAATAACAATGGTTGCCAAAGAAAGTGAACCCTCTTCCCTCCTTCAACTATGTTTTTAATGCCTAATTCAAGGTCAAGTTAGGGGTTTTGGAACCCTCTTGGAATCTTCATGTTTCTTCTATAAGTCTCTATTGGACTCCCATATATTACTAACTCCTCATGGGTGAATCAGGGTGAGTTTGCATCACTACCGCATATACCTATGCGGAATATGGGAGCATTACCTTGTCATGGGCATAACTATCACATGCAGACTTTGTTTGACCAAAACAAACCATCATTGGAAATGTATTAACCCATTGAATGAAATGAGGATCTCTAGGACAATTTACCTCCAATTACAAACCCTGAAACTCTACTTATCTGACCTTGTAGTAGAGTGTTTTCAATTATGTTTCGTTATTGTGATTTTCAATATCTAACCCAAACTATCCTTCTTGACCCCAAATTCTACATTCCCTATTCCAAAGTATCAATAAATTTATATAGTAACTATGTAGATCCATTTTTTTATCATCCCCTTCCCCATTCCAAATTATCAATAAATTTATACAGTTACTATGTAGATCCATTTTTTTTATCAACCCCCCCCCTCGCAATTTTGAGAGGTCTATGGTCATAGATTTGAAAGAGCCAGGAAAAATTATAAATGTTCTATTTGGTGTACCATTTGGCCTTCTTTGGTAGGTATCCATTTCATTCCATATACCAAAGTTCTTGTTGGCTACATTTAGTCGTTTCACTTTTCTTTGCATAATGATATCCTATGTTAATTATGTTTATGCATCAAGTGCCAAATATTCTTTGGAAGGTGAGACTTAGCCCTCTTCATCCACATCAAGCATGGATGACTTGAAAAGTTTGGTTCTCTACATTTACCACTAAGTAAATGCACGTATAACATGGAAGACCAAGTATGTAAGCATTGATGTCTACCTTCTCCAATACTTCAAAAGTCCATATATTGGGGCTTTTAGTTTCTTTCTTGGTCCCTACAACTTATCCTTATTTTGGTGCAACCAATATGTGCCTCCTACTTTCAAGGTCTTTTCAACCCTATGCCAACCATGCATGGCCTTGTATTTCTCCTAAGATATCTTCAATTTAACTTGAACTTGGAGGTGTATCTTCATGATCCTATCTATGAAATTTTATGCCTTCAAGGCATCACTTGAGACAGATGCCCCTGCCTCACGTTGTCCATGTACAATATCCAATGGTGATAGAGGAAAATATTTGAAATATATTTCAAAAGGGTACTTACCATTGGAGGTCCAAACAACGTTTTTAAAGGAATGTTGTATGTAACTCAATTTTTCATTCTAGGTCCTTGAATTCTTTTTATTATAGCCTCTGAGAAGCTGAAAAAAAGTCCCATTCACCACCTTTATATACCCATTAGTATGTTTGTGGAATCGAATAGATGTCTTCTATTTAGTATCCAACTTCTCCCACAATGAAGCCCAAAATTAACTGAGAAATCTAGCATCCCTATAAAAATCGATGCTCCTTGGAATCCCAAAGTGCACCCAGACTCTTTCAACAAACAAGCTGGTGGCTTCTTGTTATTTGATGATCTTCTTACAAGTCATTTCAATGCACATCTTATTGAACCTATCTAGTGACACATGTAGGTAGTCATGATCTTTTTTTATCCTTGGCAAATCATCCCAAAAATCCGTGGATAGACTTTCATATGGCCTTGTAGGGACTAGAAGTGGATTTTCAATCCATCCTTTTTGTTATTAGGATTCCTTCTAGAAAACAATATATAATCTCTCATAAACCTATATAATTATTCTTTCATATTGGACCAATAAACATACCTCTTAAAGTTGTCCACAGTCTTCCCAACACTAAAATGACCAAAGCCCTTGGAAGTATGAACCTCCCTTGTCAGTTGTACTTTTCATTCCTTTGGTACACAAAGCTTCCCCATCTTGTAGAGTAATCCATCTTGGACATGGTAATAAATTGTGGTGTACGTGTGTGCTTGTTCATGTTGACCATGTAATTGTTGATATGCCCCCTTAAAGTCCTCGTATTCCACATGCTTCTCTTTTTATGCTTTTGAGTGAATGGCTTTTAGAGCTACGATCTTTAGTGTTGGCGGTGTTGATAATGTATCAACTAACTTGTTGGTAGTTCCCTTCTTATATTTAATTACTAAGGGTTTCCCTTCTTATATGTTGCCCCCATGTGAAGGGGTTTTGTGAAGAGGGTACCCTGTACCATAAAACTAGTTCCATCTGTATAAAATACCAGAGGACATATGTGGACCCACCAAGGGAAAAGTGTTCATAGGAACTGGCATAGCGGACGAAGGATACACAAACGAGGTGTAATAAGTAGAATAACCACCCATTTGAGTACTGGCTCCTGAAAAAGCATGGCCAGGAATGGATCTGTAAGAGGGGAGATTCCAACCCACCACAATGAGAGTTGGTTGAGGGACATGACTCCTTGAGAATCGAGTTACACTTGGGGGTAAAACAAACTATTATTGTGTGGGCGATTTTCTGAGTCAAAATAATTATTTTGGGACCTATTCTTCTTTGTTGGGAGTCAAATCTCATCCCCAGGTCGAGTTCTATTCTTGTTGGTATTCTTCTCTACTGCTAGAGTTCGCATAAAAATCATTGGGATTTGAACTTTCCCTATGGGGATTTCCTCATCTGTTGAAGATCAACTTTTATTTTGGGGACTAAGAACAGTTGTTGTGGATCAACTTTTGTGTGAAGGGAGTCGTCCTTTGAGTAGTTGACACCACATTGTTGTTGTAAATTGAATTGGGCACATTTTAGAGGGTCAATAAGGTGTTGTCTCATTCAGTGTATTCACCAATATCTGAGATTGACTTGAGGGTTATTTTCCCATTGTTCTTGGACTGAGGAGGCACAAAGATATAGTATACAAAATTGGCCAAATCACTCTTTGTATGGGTCAAGTTCTCTGTGGGAAGGGAGATGATTTTTTGGATTCATTCAGAGCTATTATGTGGATCCTCTATACAATCATCTTCAACCCATATATTCTGGTATTTTTCAAGCTAATCTTTAAGAGCTATTACAGCTATTGTTATTCTATTTTATGCTGAAACAAAATGATAAATATTTGCTAAGTTTACACAAGTATATTCATTGTGTTTTTGTGGATCCTTTTATGTTTGATATTGTAAAAATATTTACTGTGTCAAAAGGAATATTTTGGGTACATCTAAACTGCACATAAACCATCTATGACACATCATAACTCAGCTGAAATACCAACAATAGTACAGTGAGAGTTTTGATAGTAAAAAGACACCTACGACCTAAGTGTTTGACGAAGTTCAACACTCATAAAACTTGGCTTATTGCTACAATAGTGAGAGGGAAAGAGTACAAGTAGTGCCTAGGATATTACCGTTTTCCTTTCTTTTAAATTTCTTTATTTTATTTCTTTTAAATTTACACATCTGATCCATATTGGGTTGTAAAGTGCACCTCACTTCTCTAAATGCAATGATAAAAAACTCTTTTTGGCCTCCATTTCTATCTAGGTACCACAATACTGCAATATCTACAATTCTAAAATTCGAGCAAAAACCTATAAGATTTATGAAGAAAAATCACTAGAAAAAATGAGTTTTTCTTTGTTACACAATTAGCTTCTTCTAACATAGCATATTGTCACAGATTTTCTAACAACTATCTTAATGGTTATCCACCTATATTTTAATTTACAATGTAAATTTAAAATGATGACACGATGTGAACCCCACCGTTTCGTCACATCATTCTCACTGAAGAATTAGATTGTGTTATTTCCACACATGTGTATAGATACCTGTATGTCTATCTCATTACCCTCTTGTTTTAAAAGTTGTTTTCTTCTACCCTAGATTTGTTCATATTTACCAACATAAATTTATGTTATCTCGACTCTATTAGGAACTAAGAGGGATCGAAAATAAATCGAGGCCTAAACTTCTATGTTATTTTTTTGTTACTATAATGGTTGTTTTTTTTAATATTGTTTTTTATTATTGTGGTTGGTTTTTATTTTTTTAATTTACATTGCAAACACTAGTTTTTCTTTCACTTAAATTTATTGGCATTACAATGTGTTACACATCTCATCCATACTAGATTGTAAATTACACCTCACTTCTCTCAATGCAATGACAAAAAAAACACTTGATCATGGTCAAACTCATCTTAGAAAAGCTCTTTGAAGTAATGGTTACTCGAACAATGAAATGAATAGAGCTTTTCATAAAGCTAACCACCCCCTCCCTAGTGCTCAAACTTTCACCAAACTTGCTTATCTACCCTTTTTCAAATGAAACACTAACAAAAATTTGGCACACCTTATAAAATAGAACATCAAAACTATTTATAAACCCCATAGAACCTTGTAACACATACTTAACAATGTGAATAACAAAAGTGACCCCCTCTTACATTAAGGAATATACAATAATTGCTTTTCTTGTGATGTCTTGTACATAGGCCAAATGGGTTGATCCATGAAAACTAGACTTACAAAGCATATCATTGACACTAACCATAACCATACCTCCAAAACAATTATTATTGAACATTCTAATCTTACTAAGCACCACATGTCAAGTTCTAGCTTGAACTCAACACTATTCAACTAGACTCATTAGCGTACCCATTGAGATTGAAAAGAACCCTAAAAACATAAACTATGAAGATGTCTACAAACTAAACCAATAATGTAAGCATACTATCCACCAACTATGAAATCACAACAATCTTCATAACTCATAAATTGTTCCTCCCCCAAAGCCTTCTTCTTGTATTTCATGTGTTCCCTCTTATCATTGTCATGTTTTGTCTTTAGGTTTATTTCTTTCTCTTATCCTTTGCTCTGTAGGGTTTCCTATTACCCTAATCACATTTCTCTTCTTCCTTCCTTCCTTGATTTTCTCTTCTCCCCCCCCCTCCGCTCTCTAACTTTTCCTTTTATGTGTGTGTGTGTGTCACTTGTAAGTTCCATTTTGTGTCCCCTTACCCTTTCCCTTTCTTAAATTCTTCTCTTGCTCTCATTTTTCTTTTGTTGTCATCTCTCCCCATCATCAATATCCTTAACCCTTCTCCTCCACCTTCTATGGTTTTATTTCCTCCCTTTCCTTGTTGTATATCCTCTTCTCATCCTTGACCCTTTCAAAAATATCAAGTGCTTTGTCCCTTGGGCCTAGGCTCTCTTATTCATTATTGTTCCTCTCACCACTTTTGTCTTCCTTGTCCTCTTTCGTCTATGGGTCTCCCTTCTAGTTCTATTTGATTGTGTGGTTCATTCTCACTACCTGTATTATTCTCTCTCGTTTTTTGTTCTTTAACTATGTGTCATTTGGTTTATCCTTTATTATTTTTGCTCTTAATTTTCTTCTATCTTTAATAATGTTAAAGAAATGTAAATGTAAGAACTTGTAAAAAATGAATGCCAAAAAATCCAAATAATTAAATGCACAACAAACTGACAAACACAACAATGCACAACAAGATTAGAATGGAGAAAACCCCCTAATAGGGCCAAAAACTCAAATGTCAAATTTGTACTAGATTCTAACATGTAATAAATATTACAAAGGGTTATATTAATAATGTGAGACTAAGTGTTGGAGTGTTCATATTGAGAAGATATTAAGGGGCACTATCACTATGATTCCCTCACATCATACATCTTCTTGTCCCTATGTCGAGTAAAATTATATTTTAAGCTCTTGATCTATAAATCGCCTTAGATATTCCAATGGTCAACTCACCAAAACAAATCTTAACTTGTAACTACTACGATGAGCCTATGCTTCACTACACAACTATTCTTGTTGTATTTTTGGTGATTTGACAAAAAAATAAACATAGCAAATGATTTCTTTAACTACTAGGACATGAAACCAAAACTACAATAGCAAGGACATGCATTGAGACACAAAATTTACCTTGGAAAACACTGTGTTGGAAGACCCATCAAGAAATGAAGGACTATGCCTTTTGTCTATTGTATAATGGAGATTGCAATACATATTGCAAAGCAATCCAAGTTTGTTGCAGAGCTACAAGACACCATGATCAGCTATATTCATCTATATATTTCTTCACTCTCTCTAGTATTTGTTAGCAACTCATCCACACTCAATGCTCATGCCATGAAACAACAATGGTTGCCAAAGAAAGTGAATCCTTCCCTCCTTCAACTATGTTTTTTATGCCCAATTCAAGGTCAAGTTAGGGGTTTTGGAACCCTCTTGGAATCTTCATGTTGCTTCTATAAGTCTCTATTGGAGTCCCATATATTACTAACTCCTCATGGGTAAATCAGGGTGAGTTTGCATCACTACCGCATATACCTATGGGGAATAATTGGAGCATTACCTTGTCATGGGCATAACTATCACATACAAACTTTGTTTGACCAAAAAAAACCATCGTTGGAAATATATTAACCCATTGAATGAAATGAGGATCTCTAGGACAATTGCCCTCCAATTACAAACCATGAAACTCTACTTATCTGACCTTGTAGTAGAGTGTTTTCAATTGTGTTTCATTATTGTGATTTTCAATATCTAACCCAAACTATCCTTCTTGATCCCAAATTCTACATTCCCCATTCTAAAGTATTAATAAATTTATATAGTAACTATGTAGATCCATTTTTTATCACCCCCTTCTCCATTCCAAATTATCAATAAATTTATACAGTTACTATGTAGATCCATTTTTTTATCAACCCCCCCCCTCGTAATTTTGAGAGATCTATGGTCCTAGATTTGAAAGAGTGAGGAAAAATTATAAATGTTCTATTTGGCTTACCATTTGGCCTTCTTTGGTAGGTATCCCTTTCATTCCATCTACTAGAGTTCTTGTTGGCTACATTTAGTCACTTCACTTTTCTTTGCATAATGATATCCTATGTTAATTATGTTTGTGCATCAAGTGCCAAATATTCTTTGGAAGGTGAGACTTAGCCCTCTTCATCCTCATCAAGCATGGATGACTTGCAAAGTTTGGTTCTCTACATTTACCACTAAGTAAATGCACGGATAACATGGAAGACCAAGTATGTAAGCATTGATGTCTACCTTCTCCAATACTTCAAAAGTCCATATATTGGGGCTTTTAGATTCTTTCTTGGTCCGTACAACCTATCCTTATTTCGGTGAAACCAAAATTTGCCTCCTACTTTCAAGGTCTTTTCAACCTTATGTCCACCATGCATGGCCTTGTATTTCTCCTAAGATATCTTCAATTTAACTTGAACTTGGAGGTGTATCTTCATGATCCTATCTATGAAATTTTATGCCTTCAAGGCATCACTTGAGACGGATGCCCCTGCCTCACATTGTCAGTGTACAATATCCAACGGTGATAGTGGAAAATATTTGAAATATAATTCAAAAGGGTACTTACTAGTGGAGGTCTGAACAACTTTTTTAAAGGAATGTTGTATGTAACTCAATTTTTCATTCTAGGTCCTTGAATTCTTTTTATTATAGCCTCTCAGAGGCTGAACCAAAGTCCCATTCACCACCTTTGTATACCCATTAGTATGTGGGTGGAATCGAATGAATGTCTTCTATTTAGTATCCAACTTCTCCCACAATGAAGCCCAAAATTCACTGAAAAATATAGCATCCCTATAAAAATCGATGCTCCTTGGAATCCCAAAGTGCACCTAGACTCTTTCAACAAACAAGCTGGTGGCTTCTTGTTATTTGATGATCTTCTTACAAGTCATTTCAATGCAGATATTATTGAACCTATCTAGTGCCACGTGTAGGTAGTCATGCTCTCTTTTTATCCTTGGCAAAGCCCCCCCAAAATCCGTGGATATACTTTCATATGGACTTGTAGGGACTAGAAGTGGATTTTCAATCCATGCCTCTTGTTATTAGGATTCCTACTAAAAAACAATACATAATCTCTGATAAACCTATATAATTATTCTTGCATATTGGACCAATAAACATACCTCTTAAAGTTTTCCACGGTCTTCCCAACACTAAAATGACCAAATCCCTTGGAAGTATGAACCTCCCTTGTCAGTTGTACTTTTTATTCCTTTGGTAGACAAAGCTTCCTCATCTTGTAGAGGAATCTATCTTGGACATGGTAATAAATTGTGGTGTACGTGTGTGCTTGTTCATGTTGACCATGCAATTGTTGATATGCCCCCTTGAAGTCCTCATATTCCACATGCTTTTCTTTTTATGCTTTTGAGTGAATGTCTTTTAGAGCTATGATCTTTAGTGTTGGCGGTGTTGATAACGTATCAACTAACTTGTTGGTAGTTCCCTTCTTATATTTAATTACTAATGGGTTCCCTTCTTATATGTTTCCCCCATTTGAAGGCGTTTCGTGAAAAGTGTAGCCTATACCATAAAACTGGTTCCCTCCGTATGAAATACCATAGAACATATGTGGACCCACCATGGGAAAAGTGTTCGTAGGAACTGGCATAGCGGATGAAAGATACATAGACAAGGTGTAATAAGTAGAATAACCACCCATTTGAGTACTGGCTCTTGAAAAAGCATGGCTAGTACTGGATTCCTAAGAGGGGAGATTCCAACCCCCCATAGTGAGAGTTGGTTGAGGGACATGACTCCTATCAAATGAAGATGTAGATGGCGGGGCCATGGTGTCCCCGTATCCAAAATTAGAGTTCACATAAGTGGGCCAGGGAGAGGATGGAAAGGGTGAAGTCATTTTTGGCATATTACTGGGAAAATGATTAGAGACCCAAGGCATGGACTGAGTGTCGTGAATCTGCATACCGTTATGAAAATCAGACGGATTCATCCCCATGAAATGAGTGAACGTCATGGGGGGGGGGCGTAGTAGCGATAAAGGAGGGATTCATAGGAACTCCACTATCCATGATAATGACAACTCAAGGCACATTATAAAATCTTAAAGGTCTATTAATTAATCAAAGAGCACACCATAAATAATCAAACAACCAATATGCACACAAACATGATAAAGTGGTTAAAAGGGAGCTCCCTCTATGAAGTAGGTATGCCTCGCCCAAGTGGGGCTCAAGACTCTGCTTCTAAATATTGGAGGAAACATAATCAGTTATAAGGGCCCTCGTTGGCTTAACAACTAGTCGGTTAGATCCCCCCGGAAAGGTAATCCTCCATAAAGGCTTTGTGTTGTCCGATCCTTATCTGAACCAGGGTACCTACAGAATAACCCCTACAAGTAATCTATGTGATACCTAAGTCAAGCAACTAAGCAACCACGATATTATTGATGCACATGCGAATAGTCGCAAGTCAGGTCCACCATATGGGCAAGGTAGCAAAGCCCGAAACCTTGAAAGCACCGCTTCTCACAGAGGTAAGGGGACTAACAAGATCCCCATATACGAATAGATCCCCATAAATATATATGACGCTAAGAAGGTATCGAGGGGATATCCCTTCAACCAACCTCACGCGACCTCGTGCTTAACTTCGGTGTAAGTAGAGCCTCTTGATATTACCGATTATACAATGGATTTCTCCACTCCCTTATTCAGACACATATGTTGATTTAATAGCCTTGGAGAAGTTTAATCGCAAAATCCTATTCCAAGGCTCTAAATCCGAAGCTAGTTTGTGCACCCTAGAAAGATAAAATCGTTACTAATCAATTTTAAATTATAGTGTTACTTTTAATGGCCATGCTTACTCAAAAGGTGTGGTCGTGAAACTAGTGATGTTATGACTCAGCAAATAAAATAATTGAATATGAATACAATGAAAATTCCTAACTTCAATTTCCAATCAATGATATGATTTTCAAAATGCAGTTCTCAATTCAGCTCTACAATTCTAAATAAAATGCAATCTTTCATTACATGTACTAAGATTAATGATAAAGACTCAAAAGATAAAAAATGCCAATCAATGTAAAATGCCTAATATTTTTGTATTTTCAATCTAAGCGAATGAAAATGCAAGGACTGAACAACAACTCTATATAAAGACTCTACTGTGTATAGACAGAGACAACCCAAGTAGGATATCAAGGAGTGAAACACCCAACCCAAGATGAAAGGACAATCAAAATGAGAAAGATGATGAGAAAGGAACCGCCCAAAAATTCAACCAAAGACAGGTTTCCTGTCATACCACAAATAGTTAATGGTCACCACAGAGACCCAAGAAGACTCAACATTCATCAAAACCCACCCAACAACCATCAAACCCAACAACCAAGCAACACAGGTTGATGTACGTGATTGTTCAAGGGAAAACGCGTATGTACGCAACTTGGAGAAGTACATCACACGTATGTACGTGACTGTCAAGCAAAAACCTACGTATAAGTGTCAAAACACAACCAGGCTAAGGAGAAAGCTAAGAAACTCAGACTCAGAGTGAACAGAGGCTGTGAAGCAATCATGTGACAAGAAACTCAATATAAACGAGAGCAATCTAAGGAGAACAACACTCCAAACCTCGAAAAAGAAGATTCTTTCCCCAGTATGGTCGCTAATTCTGTTACGAGGAAAATCTCTCTATGACTAGGGGTAAACCACAATAGACGAAAATGATTGCATAAATCAACTCTAATATCAAATATGCTAGCAAGGCAAGATAAAAGGTCTACCTCGTCCGAACATTCGATGAAGTCCACCGTTGAGCACTTGACCCAAAGCAATATACCTGCAACTAGTCCTCAACAACCAAGCAATGCAAGCATATGGTGATAATAGATAATGTTAGCACATTCAATAGCATAATCCATCAATATACATAACAAATACGCCCATGGAATAACAATTCAAATATTCACAAGATATCAATTGGACGAGAAGAGAGTATTTCTATTAAGATGTAATCAACATAAGTGAATGAGTTATAAACTTCTGTGTCGACACGGTTCAAAATCGAGAAACTAAGTTCCTTATAGCTAGGCCTCCACCACTTCAATCCTACACCAAATGCAATCTCATATAAGAGAGACAATGAGGTTCTCAATCAATAAAGGAACACCTTGGGAGCTGAACAATGTGTTCAGACTTAAGGACAAAGGGATGCAGACTCAATGTGAAGTGAATAATTTCTCAAGAGTAAATTTTCTCTCAAAGTTGAATTCTTTCTCTCCTTCCACAGCTTGGATTTGGCCCATTTGTAGCCTTCAAGTGGAACTGAAGGGTCAAGTCAGAACATTTCCAGTATATGGAAGGCCAAGGATCATAATCTCGTGACGTGACATGGAAACCCGACACTATTTTTTAATTTTGGGCACAAATCTCGATGCACGTGGGTTGTAGTGGTGCAACCTGCGTATACACATGCTGTAATATAGGTAGGGTGCGTATGTGTGGAAAAATAGTGTTTTTAGCTATGGGATTTGAAAAAAGGGACTTCAAGTCTGCATAGGGAAATGGAAAAAGGCCCTCTCTGCAAGATTGCATAAGCAGAGGAATTTTTTTCTATAATATATGCCCCTTAATGTGTGAGGTCAGAGGAGTATCTGCAATGACCGAAATACATTATAAAAACCCATAAGTGGAGTAATGGGGACTTAGCTGGAAGAACCAGTTGCTCATTACAATATATACTGATTTTGCATACATGGCTACCAATTTGAATTACACTGCAGATCCATGTGAAAATATACCAAGCAACTGTCTATGGCCATGAATAGGTAATACAAAGGTGGTTACATGCCAAAGGCTGTCATAGTCACGAACAAGGCCCAGTAAAACCAGTCTCAAAATCAATCTGAAGATATATGTATACAATAGAGTACAATATGATCTCCCATGATCAATGAAGTCACACAGGTACTGGTCTAATGAAAGGTAGAAACAAATCATGAAAGTTGGGACTATAAACTATTGTCTTCAAGTCTTCTACACAATCCGCACGAAGGTGCAATTCTACATCGTGTGAATAAAGGAGTAGAGGTCGAACACAATGAGACTTTGTTTGATCACCGGTCATTGAGGTATACCGTTAACAAACACGAGAGAACCTACCGATGATGAAAGTAGGTATCGAGGCACCGATGACATTCTTACAAGTGTGAATACTTGAATAATACATAGATCATGAGACATTAATGTATTCCCAACTGTTGATGGCAAGATAATCTGCCACTAATGATTGCAAGACTCTAGGTACTCATAGGACTCTAGGTATCGTCTCTAGAATAGATGAGATGAAGTCAATGGAAGGAGACCCACTGAAAGGAGAGCATTAAGGTATCTCTCATCATTCAACAGGAGGTACAAAGCATGAGCTTGATGATTTGGAGGAAATCGGATGAAGAACATCTTCACGAACCAATGAACCTGTGCGTCTTTCATGTGTGCCAGGTGCAAGCGGTACACGAAACAGACTCTTTGAATAGAAGCCAATGAGGAAAATTGATGACAAAGGCGAGGAAACCACCAGTAAAGCTAATGGCATCCAAGACATTGCACTGGTCCTTGTTCATGACTATGACAACCTATGGCATGTATCTAATTTTGTATTGCCTATTCATGGCCATGAATAACTGTTTGGTATATTTCCAAATGGATCTGCAATGTAATTCAAATTGGCAGCCATGTGTACAAAGTAATTATAGATTGTAATATTCTTATGAGCAACTAGTTTGTCCAACTGGGTCTCCATTACTCCACTTCTTGGAATTATAATGTATTTTGGCCATCACAGATACTCCTCCGACCTCACACATTAGGGGGCATCTGTCATAGCAAGATTTTCCTCACCCCATGCAACTTGCCCAGAAGGCCTTTTCCATTTCCCTATGCAAACTTGAAGTCCCTTTTTGCATTTCCCAGAGATTAAAATTGTATTTTTCCACATATACACACCCTAACAGTTATACAACATGTGTATATGCAGGTTGCACCATTACAACTTGTGTACATCGGGTTTTGTGCCCAAAATTAAAAAAATGGTGTCGGGTTTCCATGTCATGTCACGATATCCATGATCTTTGACCTTCCATATAATGGAAATGTTCTGACTCGGCCCTTCAGTTCCATTTGAAGGCTATAAATGGCCATATCCAAGATGTGGAGAAAAGAAGAAGAATTCAACTTTGAGAGCAAAGTTACTCTGGAGAAATTATTCACTTCATAAGTCTGCATCCCTTTGTCCTTTTAAGTCTGAACACACTGTTCAACCCCCAAGCTCTTCCCTATTTGATGGAGAACCTTATTGTGTCTCTTATATGAGCTTGCCTTTGGTGGAGGATTGAAGTGGTGGAGGCCCAACTGCAAGGAACTTAGTTCTTCGGTTCCAAATGTGCCGAAGCGGAAGTTTGCCATTCATACACTTCTGTTGATTACATTTTAATAGAAATACTATTTTCTTCTCCAATTAATGTCTTGCAAATATTTGAATTGTTATTCCATGGGTGTATTTGTTATGAATATTGATGGATTATGCTATTATATGTGCTAACTTGATATATTATGACTGTATGCTTGTGTATATTGGTTGTTGATGGCAAGTGCAAGTGTATTGCTTTGAGTCAAGTGCTCAATGGTGGACTTCATCGAACGTCTAGATGAGGTAGGCTCTTTATCTTTTCTTGTTAGCATATTTGTTTATACAACATACTTGAGATTAGAGTTTCTTTCTGCAGTGATTTCTGTCTGTTGTGGTTTATCCCATGCCATAGAGTGATTTTCCTCGTAATGACCTTTGAATGTGAAGAAAGTTTTAAACACTTGAACAATTTATCGACAAGTGAACCAATATTCAATATTATTGATCCAAATGAATATTTCATTATGTGCGCTGATGTCTTCTGCTACAACAACCAAGAAATTATGAGAGGGATCTCATACTTGGGGAAATTGGATTTCCTTATGATTTTTTTTTGAATTTCCAAGTGAAATTGTTATGATGTTATCTCATGGTGATTGTACTTGTGTGATACAAATGAGATGATGGATATTGAATCTAGAAATCTTGGGAAGAAAGGATACTGTTAGGACACCGAAATTATATGATTGCCACAGAGTGTAGAGCGTTAGTGGAGGACTACTAATGAGTTGGTGCTCTCCTTGCATGTGAAATCCTTGGCAAGATGGATCGTCGAAGGATTGTGTAGCAACGAAGGGATTCATGAGCCTAGAAGGGCGAGCACAATAAGGAAGAGGAAACTCAAGAAATGCATATGGCATGGTGGCTAGTATCACGAGGGTGTGTCAAAAGTAACTAAGAGATGAAATCTTTCATGAGGAAACTCTATGAGGTAGATCAATAACCATATAACAACTGAAGAATGAAGACATGAAGTAAACCTTTGGAAAGAAGAGCACCAGAAGAAAACAAGCTTCAATGACAAAGGCGCGGAGTGAGTGAGGTCCAATGGACCTGTGACAGTCTTGAAGATGTGACATGAGAATCATGAGGAAACCATATGGGAAAGATTACTTGCATATTTTTGGATATTTTTGAAGATTTTTGAATGTAAATTGTATATAATGCACCGAGGACAACACATAAATAATGGGGAGGGGAATGTTATATGCCTAGGTTGAACCCCATATTATAAATGTATATATGTTCTATAGGATGGTGAGACATGATGTTTTAATCCAAATTGCATTTGTATATATGTTTTGGGCCAAAGCGCCAATGTGATTATTAGGCTGGAGAGCCTATATGCTGAAAGGGCTATGAGCCGACATTGTAAAATGTATCCACTCGAATATATTTTGAGAAAATACATCGCCGCTGCAAACCAAGTCAGATGAAAGAGTATGGGGGGATAGGACTCCATTAGAGGGAAAGGGGGATATGACTTGAGAGGAAAGAGGGATAGTCAAGGGGGCTTAACCCAAGAAATAAAATAACATTATTCCTAAGTCCTAAATTCATATGATATAATGTTATCCTAAGTTCCTAAGTGAGGGGAACAAACTACCAATTGAAGGAAAATGTATTTCTTTGTGTGTCATGTGTCAAGTTGAGCACATGCATATTTAAAGGGGGAATTTAGTGTAATTCCCATGCTAGGTCATTCATTCCATTCCATCATCCATACCATTTTCTAGAGAGTGGGAGGGGGGAAGATGTTGTTTTTTTTTTTTTTTACTAGGGGAATCGACAACTCGCGGTTCTCTTACTCGCGTGACACGGGGTCGATCCCCAAGAGGCTACCACTATAACCCCAGGTGCAACCACCCAGCCCGTAAGAATGGTGCACAAGCAAGTCCGGGTGAGAATCGAACATGAGACTTCATTTTACAAATTTCCTTCCATTTACACGGCACTTGCCAATCCGTCTACACCCGTACGGGCGGGGGGAAGATGTTGTTACCCTATAAAACCTTGGTGGTTTGGGTTGAAGAAGAAGGTTTTCAGGCTTGTGGAGCATTCTCTCTGAGGGAGAGAATTGTTGGGAATATGTTTCTCTGTGTGCTGTCCTAGTGGGTGCCACAATTTTTTGAGAGAAGCGTTGTGTTCCAAGTGCCATAGTGCTCTGATAATTCCTGGCCGACTTGTTACTGAAGCCTTATAATGTAAGTATGACAATTGAAGGATTGTGGAGTAGTGAAGGGGTACACTTCCTTGGGTGGGACAAGTTATGTGGAATGAGAGGTTGTGAGGGGAAATACTGCTAGAGTTTGTGCCATTGGCCTTTTCTTGAGTTTGTGTGTTGTTGGATCTTAGTTTGGATTAGGTAGCCTTTTCTCTAGTGGAGTCATAGCCCCAACTTGGGGGTGACCTGCTCTTGAGAGTGATGAAAAACAAAGTCTATGGATGGGAGGAATGTTTGCAGTCTGTATCCAATCGATGATTTTAATTAAAATATAAGTGTTCTTTTATGTGTATATGATGTTTTTTATGTGGTTAATTATGTTAATTTTTTGTGGTTTAATTGTACATATTTATAAATGTATTATATGATGTTAGGATCGCATAACTGATTTCATATGCATGGAATATTAATGAGTTATTGGTATCAAAGAATTAATGCACTGAATTAGAGAGAAATTCAAAAATTTAGTGCATGCAAGAGTCAGGTTTTTAGTGATGGTGTCCAGGTGGGGTCCTAGGTATGTTACGTTACACTCACTAATGCACTCATGCCACTCCATGTTATGTGTGCAACATCATTGAATATGCATGTCTTCCCTTGATAATATGCACCCTAATTGCATCTATGCATAACTTTTGGTTTGCACAGGCATATAAAATCATGCACATGAATCACAATATTGGGTTTGTGTGCATCCTCAACACAAATTAACCTACCACTCCTAATGCAAATCATATCTTCCACCATCATACACATGATTTTACCTTGGCATTTGTTTGAGCTTGAACATTTCCTTAGCAATGTTCTTTTGTTCATACTTAGTTGATCTCTAACTTTCTTTTTATGAAACCTCCCTTCTTAGGGGTTTCTAGTCACAAATATTATCTTGCTAGTTGTTGAAACTTGGACAACATCTACTCTAGGGTGTTTCACTTACTATGTTTGGGTGTTTTTCCTTTTATCCCAAGATAATAAAGTTATGAGGTCCCTTATTTGGGATCTCATTCATTGCACTCAAGGACTATATATTCTTATAGTTTTGGGCCAACTTTTGAAACCAATTTTTTAGGATAAAGAGAGACACATTATTCTTCATCAATATCTAGCATTGATGTCTCATATATATTTAGGTGATCTACATTAAAAACTAGATGAATACCCATGTAGGTTCAAATCCAAGTTAAATTCATTTTCTCCCCTTTGCTTGATAATAGTATAATGCAAGTATAATTTTCATTTTCATGTCTTTATCCTTAAAGAACTTTTGTCTAAAGGTAAATCCAAACCTTTCTACTACAGAAAACTAATGATCTATGTGGCACTAGTAATGGTGGGATTTGTGATTCTATTAACTCTTATGCAAAGTCTCTTGAACTAGTTCTTGAAGATGTGGTATATAATTCTTATGTCACAACCATATGAAACAAATTCCTTCCCCATCACCACCTCAAGCATTGGACCCAAAAGGGTTAATGGATCCTTACTAAAAATCCAAGACATGCTTCAAGAGGTGAAGTGTTGGTTTCTCTATGTAGAGTACAATTATAATCGTGTTGCACATATGGGATGTTGGAATCCCATGTCCTTGGGTGATTATTATTAAATATGTGTAACAATTGAGCTATGTTGTGATTTACTACCTGTATCTAACCATTTTTGTAATGATGGAAGTCAAGACTCCACTTTTTCTCACTGTTATTCAATTCTCACAATGCTTGCCAAAAGTAGCTAATTAATCTACTATTGTATTAAAAAATGTTTGATGATAGTAAGACAAAGAGTAATTATGTTGCTTGCTATCTTAAGACTATTTGTTGCAAGGCATCATCAAAACCATTTCACAAAAGAAATTCATAACTACCATAAGATAGTCATTTCTCCTACTGGTTATTGATAGACCTCCAAGGAAATCCATTAAAAACTAAGCTTGGGACTAGAAGTGAAATGCACTTTCCCAACTTCTAATTTGTTGACTTGGTTATGAAATATAGAGTGCAACTCCTCATAAAATTTCCCATCATCTATCAATATAAATACCTTTGCAAATTGGAAATCATCTTCTCCACTCCAAATTGGCCTAATATTTTGGAAGGATGCACCTCATGGAAAAACTATAGTCCATGATATCATTAGGGAACATAAACTACATTAAAATTGTACATAATCCTATCCTTTAATAAATGGTCTCAAAAATTTTCAATATGGAATGGTCTGTGTATAGTTTTGCAGGAATGCATGTATGCATGCGAGGTTTGGATAGTGTGCATAAGCCTATTTAAAAGCATTGAAACTCAATCGTTGGAATTACAACAAAATTCTCAGTTTGAATGTTGGAAGTATTGGGAGGGAATATGAAACCTTTTTTTTGCTTCCTTTTTGTACTACTATAATAAAAGGCTATAGAATTGCAACTTTGCATCATATATGCCCTATCAAAGCCAACTAAGTCATTTTTTTGGTGCAATTTGGTTTCTTGCATCATCATATGATGCAAATGATGACTCAAAAAAAAGTGTTGATAGAGTTTGCATCATATTTAGCTTCATTTTTTGTCACAACTGTGGTGAGTTTGCATTGTATTACAATTAAAATGTGACACAAAATACATAAGAAACAAAATCATGCGCAGTTAAGTTGTGCATCTTTTCATCCTTGCATTTTTTGTTTTAAGTGACTTTCAAGTCACATTTTTCATTTCATTTTAGATTTTTACTTGCGTGGAGGTTGTCAATACTTGTTTCTTGAAGATTGTGGAGAGAATTTGGGTTAGCAGATATTTCTTGGGTCCCCCATTGGATCAAAGATAAGAATCTCCCACTATTTTTAGTTTTCACCAAATCTTTTGTTGCAGTTTGTATAATTTATTGTGTTTAATATGAATTTTTAGTTTTTGAGGTTTGTGATTAATTAGGGGAGGTATTTGAGGGCATGGTTTGGTATTTTAAGAAAATAATTATAGATCTATGCATTTTAGGGGTAGGTTTTATGAATTTAGGGGTAGATGTTCCCTGGGTAAGGTTTTCCTATTAAATTATTTTAATAAATTAAACAAAAAAAGGAAAATAATGTAGGATTTTATGGGATTAGGATTACGTCTTTGTCCTCCTCATTTTATTCTCTTTTCCCCTCTTACTCCTCATTCATGTTCCATGTTTTCACAAAATCCTTCTTCCTCTTCCTCTTTTCCCCAAAATCATCCTTCCTCTTCAACCTTGTCTCCTCCTCCTCCATTCTTATTATTTCTCTTCTTCTTCTTCTTCTTCTTCTCCCCTCCTCCTCCTCCTCTTTTCTCACTTCTCCTTTCTCCTTTTTTTTTTTCTCTTGCTTTTCTTCCTCTTCCATTTTGTCTCCTTGTCATCCTTCCTTATTATTTCTCTTCTTCTCCTTCTTCTACTTATTTTCTTTTACACCTCTTGTTTTTACACTCGTCCTTCCTCTTTTTCTTCTTTTTATTCCTCTCCCTCTTTTATCCTCTATTCTATTATAAGATTTATATATTCTTGCTTATTCTCACACTTCTCCTTCCTTCTACTCCTCTCCCCCTTTCCCTTCTTTTCTTATCTCTCCTTGTTTCCTTGAGACTAGCTTACACAATATCCGAGGATATGTATTTTCATATGGAAGAGTGAAGTTTAGAATGAAATAGTGTTGAACAAAATTCTATCCTAAATATATATGTGTATTGTGGATTTCATTATTTTTCTACACTCTATATTGTTTTTTAATTAACGTTCTAATTAATTTCCACTAAGTCTGTATTTGTGTTCTAGTTATTTACCTACCTTGTTATTGTATGCTTATAGTACATTTATAGATATGAGTTTAGGTGAATTTTTAACTTGGAGGTCATGATGACTATCACATGAGAAATATTAGTGACATGCAAAAGGGAAAACAACAAGTAATTTACACGAGTGACAAAAAACAAAGGAGAACAATAATCACCTATCATATATTTTCTTTTATTCATGAGGATCAAATCATCATTAATAAAATCTCTCCAATCCAACAAAGTCAATAATATACTCCAACTAAAGGTAAATTTTATCTTGTTAAACGGAGTTCTTCGTTTGAATCTCCCTTCTTTTCAAATTAAGGGAGAATTAGATTTGTAACTTATGGTAATATTTATTATGGTTCTCACGGGAAACAATTGCAAGGGTGGGGTGTACTAAAGTACTAATAATATAAGATATTCCATATTGAGTATTTCAAAGATATTGAACATATCCTGAGACAATCTCACAAAGATATTAACTAAGCTAAGGTGTCCATATGGTTAAATATTGTCAAATAGAAACATGAAAAATAATCATCCTTGACTTTTATATATTCAATTAAATGATTATCATAAACTGAATTCTTTGAAATTCTATTGGTTATTGAATTTCCAATTCAACAAGCATGGTTTTTCTTATAAGGCTATTTTTTGGAGAATTTTTTCTCTAATGTCTCCAAACATCAACATGCATTTGAAATTCCCCA
The DNA here is from genome assembly GCA_010110895.2 of Picea sitchensis. Classification (NCBI taxonomy): domain Eukaryota; kingdom Viridiplantae; phylum Streptophyta; class Pinopsida; order Pinales; family Pinaceae; genus Picea; species Picea sitchensis. The sequence continues at coordinate 96,908 of SNQJ01S0018116.1, read as the reverse complement.
GGGGTTACCAATTTCATTAAGGGAGCATGACCATGGTATTATACTAATTTCTAGTAGTTTACAATCCAATGCACATCCTTATCGACACTCATTTGCAAAGAAGAATTGAATAAAAAATATATAGGTAACTATTGAAGGCGAGATTCATACATAAATGAAGATGATGTATCAACCTCCTTTGAGAAGCAAAGTTGATGAGAAACTCCAGATGATTCTCCTGTGTGAGGCAGTGGGAAAGAAGATATGTAGAGTGGACATGCCTGTGGACGAGCATAGGTGAACGTGTGAAGATCTGGTTCTTCTGTGTAATGCAGTGAGCTGGGGATTTGATATGTTCAAGAGGAGAATAGGAGACATACATGAGATTGGGATACAATATCTATATACTTCTATGTGATGTTTAGATTTTTCATAGAGGAACCCACATTGATTGGAGTTTTATATCATATAAAGAGTTTCAAATTTGATGGAGAGGAACTAGAGTTTATAGGGTGAGCATAGACAATAGTTTGTGCACCACAAAGAGTTGGAAATACAGAATAGGCTAGTGCATTGGTGGAAGCTAGATAAAGAAGACCCTACAGAACAAGAAGAGCTCCATAATATGAAGATTGATGAAGCAATTAGAGAAAGAGCATTAAGAGGAAAAGACCCAAGGATTAGTAAGAGTTATTTTAGAGATCCTTTTAAGACAAAGAAATGGAATATAGGTTTGGAAGAAAATTTGAAACTTTCCATCATTTCATATTATTGGGATGAATAAATGGTCACATAGGTGGTTAAGTTGTTAAGAGAATATGAAGACTTAATTCCAAATAATTTTTCTAAAGGAAAGGTATTTTAGGATCCTTTAGAGAAATCAATATTCGATTGAATCTTGATGTGCACCCTATAAAGAAGAGACCATACCAAATAAATCCTAAATATAAAGAGAAGATGAAGCAAGATATAGACAAAATGTTACAAGCATAGATTGTTTTTCCAGTTGAAGAATATGAATGGATTAGTCCTATGGTGATTCAGCCCAAGAAGACAAATGCGATAAGGATTTGTGTGGAACTTAGGATTAAATGTATCCCATGTACATGATCCATTCCCCACCTCTTTCATAGATGAGGTGCTAGAGAATGTCAGAAGAAATGATGCATATTCATTCACTAATGGTTTCTTAGGTATCATTAGGTGAGGATTGCTAAAGAAGATAGAACACATATCACTTTTGTAATAGATTGGGGTTGTTTCATGTACAATTTCATGCATGTTGGATTAAAGAATGCCCCTATAACATTTTTTAGGATTGTGGTTACTAGTTTCAAATAAATAATTCATACATTTCTTGAGGTCTATTTGGATGATTAGATAGTGTTTTTCTTGCTAAAGAAACATATTCAAGTACTTAGACATATGTTGGATAAGTCTAAATAGTTGCGGATTTACTTGACTATAAATAAGTGCATTTTATGTACCCCTTTTGGAGTTTTATTGGGGCATGTGGTTTGCAAGGAAGGATTGTTAGTAAATTAGGTGAAGATAACAATTATAGTTGATATGCCTCCTTCAACTTCCATAAAAGTGTTGAATGATATGATAGAACACATAAGGTTTTATAGAAAATTAAAAAATAATTACACTAGGATCAACATGCTTTTGGAGAAGCTACTTAAGAAGGATACTAAATTTGTATGGACACTAGATTACCATAAAGCATTTGATACAATGAAAGAGAAGTTAGTGATTTCACCTATTCTTATATTTTTGGATTGGGATCAACTGTATCATGCTCATGTTGATGCTTCTACCATTGTAGTTGGTGCAATACCCATGCAATCTACCTAGTGAGGGGAACACATACCATCCCATATTCTTTGTTAGTAGGAAGTTATCTGATGTTGAGAAGAACTATACCACCATAGAGTGGGAAGGGTTGGACATGGTCTATGCTTTTCAAAAGTTTAGGCACTATCTATTGTGGAACACATTCAAATTCTACATAGACCATTAAGGATTGAAATGCATAGTGAACAAGCCTATGTTGGGGGAAAGGATATATCACTAGTTTTTGTTTTTCTAGGATTTTTATTTCTAGGTTGTGGTGAAGCTAGGTAATCACAATGTGGGACCTATTATCACATAGATTGTATGTTGGGAAAATAACAACCCAATCCACAAGAGTAAGACAACTATGGGAGTAACTACCCACTGTCACCTTAGATATATACTCCCCTCGCTTTAGTGATGACAAGTCACCACAAGGGGAGAATCACCTTTGACCCTAGGGGGATTGAGATGGAAAGTCGTAGAATTCCCAATGGATCCCATAGAGGTCTAGGTTGGAGATGAATGAAGGCTTGACGAAGATTCCTATGGAAGGGTAAATGATTGCCAATGGTTGTGTACTTGCAAAAAAATGTTAGCCCACCAAGACAAGACAATATATTTCAATGTAAGCCTCAAAACCTAAGGGAAATCAACAATATAAGATTGCTGTACCAAAACTACAACATATATCAGATTTATATCAGAAAAAAGTAAATTAAAATAGATGCACAACTAACCATCAAAGTAATCAAATGATTATTGGATAATTAAGCCCAAAACATGTATATAATATTCCAATACTTAAACTCAAATTTTGATGGAAAAATAGGGTTGCAAAAAGATGTTATCAACAATGTATTAGAGAAGCATTATGGATGTAGATTTTTTTTTCTAAAACAACGAGATCTAACCACAAAAATTCACAAGTAAACCTTCAAAATGATATCCAACGATTAGTAGAACAATAATCTAGGTTCACAAGTAAATTTCCACAGTAGATTAGAGAGTAAAGATTGAAAGAATGAGGGTTTTACTGCATCCCTAATGGATTTAGCATTGAATTTTTTACATAAATACATTCCTTGGCTAAAATAGGACGCCCTTAGGGCATAAGTAAGCTTATAACACTAAGAAAAGATTCCAACTTGAACACATGCAATATCTCACAATTTCACGTATACCAATGCAATGATTTTAGTTCTCCAATGCAAATGAAGATTAGTGCCTTGTCAATGGGTTATGGAGTCTTCTTGTGTAAAGTTAGGTCTACTAATTCTCTAGGGGTGTAAGCCCTTTTACTTACTAGAGCAAGTAAACATAAAAAGGTAAATCTAGGAGTGTGTAAGCCCTTTTACTCCTCCTAGCAACCTTTTGCAATAGCTTATCCAATCAACAATAATGATAGACTTGGTGGAGGGTGTATGCCTTTATACTCCTTCAAGGGTTTAGAATAATCATGAAACAATAAAGAAACACCAACAATATGCACAAATTCCTTACTGATTTCAAGAGATATGCATGATAAACCCTCATCTACCAAGTATATTCCATCACTATAGCAAGAGACAAGCATCCAAAAGATAGTGCACCACTTTAGCTCCAAATACAAGTGTTAAGCATCCAAAAAATTGCACAAGAGAGAGAGAGAGATGCGGTTTTCCCAAGAGGGGCGAAAATTTCACCAAAGTCTCTCACTCAAGAGAGAGTGAGTTATGATAAAATGAAATGTCACAAGGCCTTTATTTATACAAGATCTTCTAAAATTAGTTTGTCCACTTAAATTTAGGGTAAAACAAAATTAGGGAGGATGACCTTCCCTAATTTCCCATTTACAAATTTGAATTCAAAATAACAAAAAGTAAAAGCTCTAGATGATGACGTCACACCCTAAAGGGGTGACATTTTGGTGTTTTTGGAAATTCGTTGAGCAAGTTGAGGAAGTAGTTAGGCCTATAAAGGCCATAACTCCATGGTGCAAGGGTCTTCCTTCATCCGATCATGCCAATTCATCATCAATCATCACCATCACCAAAATTCTATCCCCCAATGTGACATCAAGCCCTAAAAATTGACGTTTTAGGCTTCCAAGGAAAAACGTTGGGCAAGTAGGGGGCTAGTCTCTTCCATCAAAGTGTGCTCTCATGCCTCCAAAAGAAAAAATCTCTGACCTAGGTGTCCAAGAAACAAGGGAACATCATCAATCTGGTGGGCTTCATGCCCCAAGTGAAGGTCCAAGTGATCTTGTGCCTCCATGGAAATCTCTCCACCTATTAAATCTCTACAAAGACGATCAAATTCACCCTCCAAGGGCTCACAAGTCACAAGCATCATGTCAAGTAAGCCATACATAATAAAAGGACCACCCAAACACCTGAATTAAGCCCTCCCTCTAAAAAATAAACAAATTCTCAAAGACCTTATGCAACTTTCCCCATTTAGGTATGGAAGGGTTGTCATGGTTACCTATTGGGTGAATCGTTCCCCAAGTCAAGAAGTGTTTCCTAGGTGGGCCCTCTCTAAGTCATGTGAAGAATATGAGGTGGACGAGGATAATAATTTTGGGCATGGGGTTTGTTTACATACAAGGGCTCATATTGTCTCATTTATGGGTGCCTTTGTAGAGGGTGTGCTACCCTTCGTCCACGATGCATGATTTTTCCAAGAATTTCTGCCATTTAATATATTAGAGTGTTCCCAGGTTGAAGCTAAAGTGGGAATTCTACCTAAGCATGAAAAACATTTCCCACCTTAACTCTAGTCTGGTCACACTGTGCTTCCCTAAGTTGAAGACGATGTGTGGGATTTCTACATAAGCATGAAAAACATTGCCCACATACGCTCTACCTTGGTTGGTATGTTTAATTAGTTATTTATTTTATGGGTCCCATCAATCTTTTGTGAGAAATATTTCGTTGTCCTAGAGATCCTTGGGTGAGCATCTGGAAGGTTTATGATTGGATTTTATCTTTTTCCATCTACAAGCCTTTGGGCCTTCAATCTCTTCTTCCCATGAAATGAGGTATAAGCCCTTCTTGAGTCAATGTGGTCTGGAAACCCAAAAGATGAGGAAATGAATGGAAAGAAGCATGGAAAGTGGCAAGTATGTGCAGGAGCGGTACGATGACTCATCAAGGAGACCCCCCAGTAGAAATATTTTTTATGAAGTTGACCACTTACTAGGACACAATGTCAACCACCAAGGTGAAATAGAGAAAAGAGCATAAATTCCAAGGAAACATTTCAAAATCAAGGAATAAACCTTTGCAACATATTCAAATGCTTTATTTATTAAAATGACACTTACCACAACACTGAAATCGTTAAATCATGGAGCAAGACGTTCCATTCTCTGTGAGCCAAGCTGGTGTCGTGAATGGTGTAGCCATTGATCTCATGGTGATGGGTGGTGCGACGCGGGGCTCTTCCTACTGTTGTGTCTCTCGGTACTCCATGTATGCAACCTGAGGGCCTCGAGACATCATCTCCTTAGTTATCCCTAGAAATGGGGGATAACATGTGGCTCCTACTTGGGGACATGTGCTTACAATAGAGTGCATGAGAACCACAATATCTCCTGGTAAGACTTGTTCCTACACACACCGAAACATACAAACATGTTTGGTCATATAGGATGGCACGCTCATCCTTTGTTCATATAATCAAAATTGCAAAAATCAAAATTGACAACTAATCCTAAAAATGAAAATTTTGCATTTTTTCAAAATTTGTAAACTAACATGTAATATGATTAAAGCAAAAGATACAAATCAGTGATGAAATTAGAGAAAAACTAAAAGTTAAAATGATATGGAACTAAACTACCATGAGCATGCAATATGCAAATGCAAGAAAACAAGATGACTTACCTACTTACTTGGGGCCTGAGGCCCATGGTGATCAAATGTTGTGGATGTCAAGTGAAATCATACAACCAATGTGACCAACTGATCATGTCATCACAATATCTCCCCCTATGCTTAATTATCTAATACAACAAAGATAAGTCAGGCACATAATAATCACGAGCATAAATAAACATATAATCAATCATGAAATGAATCTCATGGAGATGGGAGGTAGGGAGGAAATATTGCTAGAAAGAGAAACCACACACATGATCATGCTGGAAATGCTGCCTGAAATAATAGCCACAAGTCCTATCAATCCATCTTTGAAGAAGGATACCATGTATAGACGTTGACTCGTCTTCATATTCACTTAAAATATCACTACTCCCTAAATGCTGAGAGGAGATAAGAGATCCCGAGGAATCCTATTGGTTTCCCAGAGAGAAGGAAAAGAGGTAAGGGACAACCTCAGGTCTAGATAAAAAATATTTTCCCACACTTAGAATACGTTGCTTCTTTATCTACAAACCCCTACCAAAAATATCAAGATGGAAATACTTCCATTTGGTAGCGTGAGTCCCATACTTCTATGGGATGGACACGACCTGGTGTCCATCAAAATATGAGCATGGTTTTGATTCGAAATATTCATAGAACAAATCAGAATCACCAAAGGATATTCATCAAAAACATCAAGGGATAGTTGAGAATCATCATGAGTATATTGTGACAAGTCATCCTCAAATGGATGGAATAAGTCTGTGACCATATCATCATCGGGTTTCCAAAAATATGAATTATATGCATGTGGAGATTAGTTCTCTGAAGATGAAAACTCAACCCCTTTTGCACAAGAACCACCCTCAATGTCGTAAATGGGAATTCTATAAAAAATAAAGCAATTCACATCCCATCTACATGTCCCAACCTGTGTGAAATAATTAAGGTGTTGATAAACCATGTCTGAGAGATCCCCCATGGAAACATCTACATCTTTTGGACTAATTACTTCTTCATCTTTGTGTGCAGGAGGAAAATAGATTTGAACAACTTCAACTTCATCAAGCAGAAAACTGGACATTGATTCCTCATTTGGGTCTTCATCATTGATATCTTCTTGATAACTTTCGTCATGGATGCATTCTTCAAGCACTTCTTTTGTAGGTGGTGGGTGATATTCTTCCTCAATTTCACATTCTTCAACGGTCGTCTTCCAATCCATTGAAAAACCTTCTTTGTAAAGGGAATCTTTGAGCTCTTGGAGAGTATCTTGCAAATCCTGAGTAGCTGGCCCCCAATACTTGAGAAACTCTTCAACAAGTTTTGTAGAAGACCAGATACTTTCCAGATCACATGAGTGTTCAATCCACTTCCTTTGACTTGATTCCAAAGAATATGCAAAAATTTTCATTAGTACATCTTCATGCAATACATTTATACTTGAAGCATACCTCATATAATTTACAACATGGGTGACTGGTAGAGTTGGGTCACCAGTAAATTTGGGGGAACTTTTCCTCCACTATGTAGAGCAATGATTTGGATATCTAGGGATATTCTGAACATCAATAGAAGGGTATACCTTATGGAACGCCTGTGGTAAATCCCATGATGCCATGGTTCCATTACCATAAATGACCAATCGATAAGGCTGCTAGATGAGCTCAAGGTCCATTAGTGGTGGAGAGCGTATCTTCCCTCAATGGAGTTTCCATACAAACTTATATGAAGTTCATAAAAGATGAAAAGGGAACTTCCCTCAAATGGAGTCGCCAAGCAAGCTATGTTGTAGGCTATGAAAAAATCTTTCCAAAGTGTTGTTAGGGATTGAAAGAGGATTCAAAATCCTCCCAGAAAATGACGCTAAAATTTTATCGCATAGATTGTAGGTTGGGAAAATCCTGACCCAATCCACAAGAGTGAGACAACTAAGTGAGTAGCTACCCATTGTCACCTTAGATAGATACTCCCCTCGCTTTAGTGATGATAAGTCACCACAAGCAGGGAATCCTGTTGACCCTAGGGGGGTTGAGATGAAAAGTGGTATAATGACCAATGGATCCCCTATAGGTTTAGGTTGGATATGAATGAAGGCTTGAGGAAGAGTCTCGTGGAAGGGTAAATGATTTCCAATGATTGTGTACCTACAAAACAATGCTATCCCACCAAGACAAGACAATATATTGCAATGTAAGCCTCAAAACCTAAGGGAAATCAACAAGATAAGCTTGTTGTCCCAAAACTGCAACATATATCATATTTATATCAGCGACAAGTACATTACAATATCTGAACAACTAACCATAAAAGTCATCAAATGATTATTGGATAATTAATCCCAAAACATGTCGATAATATTCCAATACTTAAACTCAAATTTTTATGGCAAAATAGGGTTGCAAAAAGATGTTATCAACAATGTATTAGGGCAGCCTTATAGCTGTAGCAAACAAATTATACAACAATGATATCTAACCAAAATAATTCACAAGTAAACCGTCAAAATGATAGCCAACGATTAGTAGAACAATAATCTAGGTTCACAAGTAAATTTCCACGATAGATTAAAGAGTAGAGAATGAAAGAATGAGGGTTTTACTGCAACCCTAATGGCTGTAGCATTAAATTTATTACAACAATAAATTCCTTGGATAAAAGAGGACGCCCTTAGGTCATAAGCAAACTTATAACACTAAGAAAATATTCCAACTTGAACAAATGCAATACCTCACAATTTCATGTATACCAATGCAAAGCTTTTATTTCTCCAATGCAAATTAAGATTAGTGCCTTGTCAATGGGTTATGGAGTCTTCTTGTGTAAATTTAGGTCTACTACTTCACTAGGGGTGTAAGCCCTTTTACTCCCTAGAGCAAGTAAACGTAACAAGGCAAATCTAGAAGCATGTAAGCCCTTTTACTCCCCCTAGCAACCTTTTGCAATAGCTTATCCAATCGACAATAATGATAGACTTGGTGTAGGGTGTGTTCTTTTATACTCCTCCAAGGGTCTAGAATGATAATGAAACAAGAAAGAAACACCAACAATATGCAGAAATTCCTTACCAATTTCAAGAGATATGCAGGATAAATCCTTATCTACCAAGTATATTCCATCACTATATCAAGATACAAGCATCCAAGAGATAACGCACCACTTTAGCTCCAAAGACAAGTGTTAAGCATCCAAAAAATTGCACAAGAGAGAGAGAGACACGATTTTCCCAAGAGGGGAAAAAATTTCAGCCAAGTCTCTCACTCAAGAGAGAGTGAGTTATGATAAAATGAAATGTCACAAGGCCTTTATTTATACAAGACCTTCTAAAATCAGTTTTTCCACTTAACTCTAGGGTAAAAAACCATTAGGGAGGCTGACCTCCCCTAATTGACCATTTACAAATTTAAATTCAAAATAAAAAAAAGTAAAATACCTAGATGTTGATGTCATGCCCTAAAGGGGTGACATTTTAGCATTTTTGGAAAGTCATTGAGCAAGTTGAGGAAGTCCTGGGGCCTCCAAAAGCCATAACTCCATGGTGTAAGGGTCTTCCTTCATCCGATCATGCCAATTCATCATCAATCATCACCACCACCACCAAAACCTTAGCCCCCAATGTGAAGTCAAGCCCTAAAAATGACGTTTTAGGCTTCCAAGGCCAAACGTTGGGCAAGTAGGGGGATATTCTCTTCCATGAAGGTGTGCTCTCATTCCTCCAAAGGAAAAAAATTTCAACCTAGGTGTCCAAGAAGAAAGGGAACATCATCCATCCTATGGGATTCATGTCCCAAGTGAAGGTCCAAGTGACCTTGTGCCTCCTTGGAAAGCTCTCCACCTATTAAGGCCTTGCAAAGAAAATAAAATTCTCCCTCCAGGGGCTCACAAGTCACAAGCATCATGTCAAGTAAGCCATAAATAATAAAAGAACCACCTAAACATGTGCATCAATTCTCGTGTCTAAAAAATAAACAAATTCTCAAAGACCTTATGCAACTTTCCCCATTTAGGTATGGGAGGGTTGTCATGGTGACCTATTGGGTAAATTGTTCCCAAAGTGAAGGAGTGTTTCCCAGATGGACCCTCTCTACATCATGTGAAGAGTATGAGGTGGACGGGGCTAATACTTTTGGGCATGGGGTTTCTTGACATATAAGGGTTCATATTGTCTCCTTTACGGGTGACTTTGTAGAGGGTGTACTGCCCTTCATCCACAATGCATAATTTTTCCAAGCCCTTCTGCCATTTAATTTATTAGAGTGTTCCGAGGTTGAAGTTAAAGTGGGAATTCTAACTAAGCATGAAAAAAATTTCCCACCTTAACTCTACCCTGGTCACACTGTGCTTCCCCAAGTTGAAGATGATGTTAGGGACTTCTACCTAAGCATGAAAAACGTTGACCACACATGCTCTACCTTGGTTGGCATGTTTAATTAGTTATTTATTTTACGAGTCCCATCAATCTTTTGTGTGAAACATTTCATTGTCCTCGGGATCCCTAGGCTAGCATCTGGAAGGTTTATGATTGTATTTTATATTTTTCTAGCCACAAGCCTTTGGGCCTTCAACCTCTTCTTCCCATGAAATTAGGTATAATCCCTTCTTGAGTCAATGTGGCCAGAAAACCCAAAAGATGAGGAAATGAATGGAAAGAAGCATGGAAAGTGGCAAGTATGCGCGGGAGCGATACGGTGACTCATCAAGGAGACCCCCCAGTAGTAATATTTTTTTCTGAAGGTGACCACTTACTAGGACACAATGTCAACCACCAAGGTGAAATAGGGAAAAGAGCATAAATTCCAAGCAAACGTTTTCAAAATCAAGGAAGAACCCTTTGCAACATATTCAAATGCTTCATTTATTAAAATGACACTTACCACAACACCAGACTTGTTACCACATGGAGCAAGACATGTTGTCCTTTGTGATCCAAGCTGATGTGGTGAATGGTGAAACCATTTATCTCTTGGTGATGGGTGGTGCAATGAGGGGCTCTGCTTGCCGGTCTGTCAGTCGATAATTTCTGCAACCCGAGGGCCTCAAGACATCATCTCTTTAGCTATCCCTAGAAATGGGGGATAACAGGACCAAACCATATATCTAGGTCAAAGTCAGGAGAAAGTGGGGGAGATTGGATGATGAATTGCTAGTTGTGCATTTATTCAAGATTAAAGCAATACTAGATCATTTTATAGAGATTGATTTTTTTTTGGCATCTAGCAAGGCACTTAAAGCATATACTCTTGCACAAATGAGACAACTGGTAACTAGATAAATTGATTATAGTTGATTCCAGAACAATTATATAAGTTTGGGGTTGATGATATTTTACACAGATGTGTACTTGTAGATGGATGAGATACTATTTAGCATGAAGCACATCGGGAAATTGTTGGAGGAAATTGATCCAAATTTTAGGGGGTATATGGTCTAAATTCATATGCAAAAGTCATAAAGTTATAAAGCTAATATATTTTCCATGTGGATCAAGGAGATTCCCACTTCCTCATTAATTAATTGGGATAACAGGTTTCCCATATGGGTCAAAGAGAGTCCCACCTCTCCATTATTGTATTGGGTTTGATTTTCCACTACTTAGTTAGTTGGGTAGTTAGATCTATTATACTAATAATAGAGACTCATTTAATGAGCTCTTTTTGACTTTGTCCAATGGACCATTTTGTAATTCTATATAAAGGCCTAGCAAGCGTTCTCATAATATCAAGTTACTCATTTTGGCTTCTCTCATATTTTCTATTGTTCATTGTGAAATTAATTAGCTCTGAGTGTTTTATTAGTAATTAGTTTTAGAGGTGAGGCTCCTCTTTTAGCCTCACCTCCCAAGTACTTCATTTACATGTTTTTTTTTTCCATGCTTATTTTTATGCAAGATTGGCACGTCTAAGCTCCTCCTCTCTCGACATTCAAACCATCCAGATCTTAGCTCCCAAGATCCAAATTAGTGGTATCATAGCGGGTACACTCTCCATCAGAACAAGGGTTTGAAGCATATTTTGGGTTCAAACATTTGCATAAATCACCAAACTCCTTTTGGTACTATCATAATCCATTTGTCGGTACATACACTATAAGCATCACAATTGGTCCACAAGCACTAAAGGGCTTTGTTTTTACCCTCGGATCTTCGTTCACCATTACAAGGAGAACCATACATGGATTCAATACATCCATACATGGATTCACCGGATCCATTGGTCTGCAACAATTTCAACAAATTAGCAGAGTGTTCATGCTGCCCACAGAGGTTCTACAACCTCTACAATATCCCATGCTGCTCTACAAACCCTTGGCATCTTTTGTGGCCCTCTACACTCAACCAAATTCAAATAGGTGATGTGACCTCTACACAACATTTAATAATCTCTACCATATCTCATTGGAAATATATCTTCAATATCTCGAATGGGTATTTCACAGAATCTCATTTGGCTTCCTGGTTTGAGAGATATCATTGATTGAATCTCAACATGTATTTGACCCAAGGAGGCCTCACGTACATGTATATTTTAACCTTGTACAATATTTATTACAAACAAATATTCACTAAAAGAACAAAAAAGATACAATGGCAAATACAAACATTACACAAAGATTTTTCCCCTGGAAACCCAAACCGGGAAAACCAACATATTCTATATTCATTCATATGTCATACATTGTTTACAATACAATATACATATAGGAGTCAACGACATCCAAAACCCTAACTCAATGACCTGGATTAGTCCAAAACCCTAATTCCTTACCCAGAAATAGAAAACCATCGGCAAAAACCATGTGCCGAAAAACCACCTTAATACGTGACACGTTTCTCGAGGCAGGTGGCACGTTTCCCGAGGCATATTTTTTTTTTCTTCCGGGGGCACTACCCCTGAACCCCCATGCTGGGGGATTTTCCCCCTTGCACCCCCCAAGGGGGGGCCTATTGCCCCCCCCTCTAATCCCCCTCCATGCCCGACAAAGAATATACCACATACCCAACAATACCACCATATTCAATGAGATTTTTCTCCATTCTCAGGAAAATATAGAAAGAGTTACACATATGACTGTAAATATCTCTTCAATATATCAAATGGGTATTTTACATAATCTCATTTTGCTTCTTGGTTTGAGAGATATCATCAATTGAATCTCAACATGTATTTGACCTAAGGAGGCTGCGCATACCACCATATTCAAAGGTATTTTTCTCCATAATAAAGAAACTACAGAAGGAGATCCACATATGGATGGAAATATCTCTTCAATATCTCAAATGGGTATTTTGCAAAATTTCATTTCATTGTCTGTTTTATGAGATATCTTTGTTTGAAGCAGCACATGTCTGTAACTAGCGTGGCCACGTGCCCTTCAAATTCGGCCTAGTTTTTATCACTCCATGGGGCACCTCAGAACAAGCTCCATATACCGATGGAAATATCTCTTCAATATATCAAATGGGTCTTCAATGGGATTGGATTTCATCACTTCTAGCAGAAGTTATGAATATATTTGCAGAAGGATGTTCACAGCCCCCAAAGTCACAATATTTCCATATTATTTTTTAAATTCTAGGATTTTATTAAAATTTCTTTATTTTTCTACCCATGTACAATATCATTCTCAAATAGGTTATGGTTTAACCACAAACCCACGGTTATGAGTCAGCCACACAAAACCCTTCTCTTCATTGGGTATTTTCACATTGTAATCATAATGGTATGATAACGAGTTTCTCTTTTTAGCATGGGTGAAATGACGGGGACCATCATTTTCTAATGGGGGAGTAATGATCCAAATTTTAGGGGGTATATGGTCTAAATTCAGATGCAAAATTCATAAAGCTATACAACTAATAGATTGTCCATGTGGATCAAGGAGATGACCACTTCCTCATTAATTAATTGGGCTAATAGGTTGCCCATATGGGTCAAAGAGAGTCTCACCTCTCCATTATTAAATTGGGTTTTATTTTACATTACTTAGTTAGTTGGGTAGTTAGATATATTATACTAATAATAGAGGCTCATTTAATAAGATATTTTTGACTTTGTCCAATAGACCATTTTGTAATGCTATATAAAGGCCTAGCAAACCTTCTCATAATATCAAGTTACTCATTTTGGCTTCTCTCATATTTTCTATTGTTCATTGTGAGATTAATTAGCTTTGAGTAATTTACTAGTAATTAGTTTTAGAGGTTGGGCTCCTCTTTGAGCCTCACCTCCCAAGTACTTCATTTACATGTTTTTTTTTTTCATGCTTCTTTTTATGCAAGATTGACACATCTAAGCTCCTCCCGTCTCAACATTCAAGCCATCTAGATCTCAACCCACGAAATCCATATTAGAAATTATGTAGGTTAGGAGACTACACAATTTTTTTTCTTCATGTAGGACTCTAGTGGCCATCATTGTATCAATATGAAAATGAATATTCTAAGAGGTATAATGTTTGTCAAAGGATTGTGAAACCATTATGATAGGATGAGATGCCGCTATTTCTATTATCATGCTAGAACCCTTTGAAAAGTGGGTGATTGACTTTGTGGGCCCTATCAATCCCTCTACACAGAGATCAAGTGCATGATATATTATCACTATTACATAGTACTTAACCAGATGGGTAGAGGCTACACTGGTGAAGGATTTCACTTCAGATATGGTCACATGGTTTATTTTTGAGAATATTGTTACAATATTTGATTTTCCTAGAATTTTGAAGAGTTACTAAGGTTCCCATTTTATCAACTCCATGATCCATGCCTTGAAATAGGAATTTGTGATACATCATCAAAATAGTACACCTTATCATCCATAAGACAATGGTACCATTGACACATTCAATATGATTCTAGATTGTGCGTTGATGAAGATGTGTAATGTGTAGTGTGATTATTGGGATGAGATAGTTCCTATAGTTCTATGGGCTTATAGGAACATATGTAAAATATGAACTACACATGCCCCCTTTAAGATTGTGTATGGAAAAGAGGCACTAATGCCCATGGAATTTATAGTCCCTAGTCTCATAATTATTGTGTTTACTAGAATTTTTGATGAAGAATCTTGGGAAGGTATATTGAATGGATTAATGGAATTGGAAGAGGATTGTTTTATTGCAATTTTTAATCAAATAGTGGAGAAACAAAGGTAAAAGCATTGGCATGATAGAAATATAAAAAGTAAGACTCTAGAACTTAGTGCATTGATCCTATTATATGATAATATTTATTTGAAGAATCTTGGGAAGTTGAAGATCCACTAGTTAGGACCCTTCTGTATTGCATACATCGCATAGTTTAGCTCAATGTCGTTGACATAATTAGATGAAAGGGTTGGTCGATGGAAGCCAATTTAATCCCTACTATGGACCTAATGGGGTGTGTTGATGGAACCCACATGAAGCAATGAGCATTGGGATGCAATATAGTAGAAGTAAAAGTAGTAGGTGAATAAAAGGTGTGTTTTATTTTAAATTGAATTTATTTGAAGTGAAAATCATACAAATTTTGGTGGAAATGTTGTATTTTAATTATAAAGTACATTATTTTCAATAAACAACCCATAAGTCCCCCTTGTGATGTGATCAGTCTTAATATAATGGTTATGGGTTGAGAATGGTAGTGGGAAATTAGAAATCAAGACGTGATGTCTTGATATAATGGTTATGGGTTGAGAATGGTAGTGGGAAATTAGAAATCAAAGTTGAYGGTAAGTCTAATTAYAAGTTTTGATGTAACGAGTCTTAGACTTAAATTTCATTTAACAAAATTTCGAAATTGTTGTAGAAGATAGATAGAGGAATGGAAAGTTCATTTAATGAAAAATCTTTCCTTAATTTCTATAAGAGGGAGTCAAGGGGATGCAATTAGACATCAAAAGTTTAAGGAATTGGAAGAGTGAAGGTTGTGATTAAGTGTATGCCTATGGGAGTGGTCTTAAGCTTGAGTAGATACAAAGATTTCTAATAGAAAATAATGGCGTCCTTGTTGAAACCAAATGCCATACGAGAGTACAAAGCACATAAGGAAGTGAACATGCCAGTCATAGAGGTGCATGAGAAGGTTAATTTGATAGTTTTTATTGGGTAAGGTTATGATTGTGGGTTTTGTATATTATGACATAAAAAATGCTAATCGGTTCCTAGAGCATAATTTCATCTAGTACACAAATTTGAATACATTACAAGATGGTACTAAAGATATAATTCCAAAACCCTATGCCCATAAATTGTTCCAGTTAGGTCTTGATTCTACTTGGAATTCCACATTTTGGTCATAATCCTATCATCTCCCTCTATGTTAAGTTATGGATGGATAAGATTTATTATTTAGATCCAGATGCTATGCATATAATTTTAGGATTACCCAAGGTAGGAGAATATGTGAGTGATGTGATTTTAGAGAAGGGCATTAACACATAAGATATTTACAATAAGTGTGGCAATCATAATTTTTGCCATGACACTATCATATTTGATATTGATAATAGATTTATTTGCTTCACTACTCAAATATTATCCTATAAAGTAGTGATAAAGTGTAAATATGAGTGCCTAATTGGAGTTATTCATGTAGAATAAATGTGTGCACAGGGTATAAATATTTCTTGATCCAGGTAATTTCTTAACAAATTCATCATAGATTGTTTAGAAGCCTAGAATTTAGTGAAATATTTCCATTACAGTTGGGTTATTCTACTCTTGGTGACGATATTATGGAAATCACCCAAAGGCAAGTCATTTGACACTTAAGTGATAGAGACATTCCTTGCATCGCATTCCAACATTTGGTAGTTTTCAAAGGACAAGGCCCATCAAGTAGAGACAAATTAGGCCTTTCAATGATGGTACACTCTCGTGATACATGAGACCATAGAATCCTTCCAGATTCCTTACCATCTTGTATACAAGTATGATGATTTTATTGATTTTGAAGTTGATATGCATAATGTTCTCTTGATTCCCTATGTAAATCCATAGGCACCTAAAAACTTCATCGCATAAAATATCACTAAAGAGGATACTCAGTCAGTTGTAGTAGAATGGCTATAAAAACTACACCCAAGACAAGATTCTAATGTGGAAATTGTTGAAATTAAAGATCCCAAAGAAGGAAGAAGAAAGATAAAGGTAAAGGAGAAAAATCATAATCACTATCTCAATAGAGAAATCCTATAGTAGTTCAAGAATTCCCATGCCTTATCCAACATTAAAGAAAAAGAGAGTAGGAAGAAGAGGAGAATCGGTGCAAGGAAGAGGAAGAAGCTAAGAAAGAGTCCGGTTTAGTTTGGAAGAAGATAATTGAGAGAACGATTGGTATGAATACTCCATGCATGAAAGACCTAGATCCTATTACATCCTTATAGTAAAAGAAAAAATATCTCAAGGGGAAAGAAGATAGCACACATCAATAGATTGGTTCAACACCATGAGAAAAATTGCTTACATATGAAAAGTAGAAGATATTAATCTAGATAAATTTGTTGAAGTCAAAGACTATAGAGATACCTAAGGAAGGAGAAGAAAGTGATGTAAAGATAATTTTGAAGTAGAAAAAATATTTCACGTAGATGGCCATGAATTCCCCTCTACCCAAAAAAGTATAGAAGATAGTTGATAGTTTGTATTCCTATCTATAAGTCCATTGAATCATCCATCAAGATACTTCACATTAGCTATGGGACTTAAGGAAAATTTTATCATTAGGAGAGACATTGGACAAATAACCTTCATCACCATGACACTTAACTTAAAATCAATGCATTATTGATCCAAAAGGGATCCAAAGAAGGCTAAGAATAACTTAGAACTCATAGAGGCAACTTAGAATGCTCAGAATGGCTCCAACAGACAGAGAAAGGGAGAAAATTCAAAGTTCCCAAAACTCAGTGAAAATGGTATGATCGCGAAGAGCGCGTCACAAGATTTCTAATGACGTAAATGACTCATCAAATGGAGTTACGGTTTGAAAGATATTCATGGTCAAAGTTGCRGTCAAACATGGCCAGTCAACAGGGGACACATCATCATCCKTACTACTGACATMAAAAACTAACATGGTAGGGTGATGTCATCATATGGAATGCTGACATTAGAATTCCATGTGGCARCACCAGAGGTTKCCACGTTTCACTTGCCATTRGGATTTCTAGGGGTCCATGTGGACTAATAGAAAAGTGCCACGTGGCACCCCTAGATGATTCCATGTGGCACAATTAGGGAAGCGCCATGTGTTAGTATGGAGTGACTGGGAAACACGTTAGCATAGAGGTGGGCGTATCATTGGGCGCCATGTGGCCCAATCATCGAGCGTCACGTGGCAGCTCGAGAAATGTCCAATGTTGACCCATGAACAAATTTTGTTTAAAAAAAAAGATATGGCAGGTCCACCAAATCTGGCGGACCATGTCAATGTTATCCAACGATGGAAGTTTCGGTAGCAGAATCACTATAGTTAGCGGAGTAGCCAATGGACACACACACACACACACACACACATACAAACAAACACCCAAAATGGAGTCCGGTGGGTTCGACCCCGGAACCTTCGCCTTACCCAATGCTTTAATAATTCCTCCCTAACCAATGYGCCACATGGTGTTGCTTGGTATATCTGTCAGTTTCATTATTYAAAAATTGCAATCTGCCYAGAGCAGTTGGGAGAGGCGCGACTRTACCATACGACCACGAGCATGGATTACGAGGCATAGAGTATCATAATTGTAGGTCGCAGAGAGAAGGGAAACCGAGACACAATTTCTCTTGGGCTTGGGAGTGCCAGAGTCAGATCAGAGCGTGGAGACAATAATTTTTGGGTAATTCGATGCCACGAATCCAATGATGATGTTTGTTTTCTAATCTGAGCATTATTTATGCAACTTGATTTCAGAATGATGTATATTCATGTATTTGCCAAATTATTTTGTTGAGTTAATGAAAGAGCCTACCCATTTGAGAGGAGGACCCGAAGACATATTCCACCAGGGACAAACTCCGTCATCAATTTTTTGTTTTCATATCTGATGCTTATGTCTCTTAATTTTTAAGTTTTCCCTTCTTTAATGGTGCACTTTGATTTATGCTCATTTAATACACTTCTTTATAAGTCACGATGAAAAGATCCCGGATCATGTTGGTATCAGAGCTGTCGTCTTTGACTTGAATTGTTGAGTGTGAATGCTTACTAGGGCCAAGCATAAGCAGGGTGAAGGAACTCTAAATATTTTCAATCCCGAAGTTGGTCGTGTATCTAGAAGGAAGAAAATGGAAAAAGAGGACAAGCATGATTAACATGAGAAAAACTTTCACATGGCCTTTTATCGCATGTGAGAAATGGTCGAGCGAATGTATGGATATTACGAGAAGAGGATGAAGAAGAAATGGAGGAAAAAGGAAGCACATGCAGATGATGATGCTTCAGTAAACCAAGGGGCTGGAGGAGATCCTCCCGAGTCTCCGTCTTCACCTTCTAGTTCTAGTTCTCTTCCTATGAGCATTCTCATCATTCTCATCATTCTAGCCATAAAGCCTCTTTTAAGAAACCATTATTAAAACTTGATGTAAAATTTGCTTCACCTATGTTTAATGGAGATGCTAATCCTAAAAATCTAGATAATTGGATCCAACAGGTTGAAGTGTATTGCAGTGTCCATCATATAGATGAAGAGGAAGTTAAAGTGCAATTGGCTTCTCTTCATTTGGAAGGCACCTCTCTTGTATGGTGGGAGAGAAAGATTAAGGACATAAGTAAGTGTGGTAAGCTTCTTTCCTCATGGTCAGAATTTAAATCACCGATAAGGAAGCAATTTTGTCCATTAGGATATTTACATAAAGCAATGATGGAATGGAAAACTTTAAGGAAAAGTAAAGGACAAACTGTACAAAGTTTCACAGAAGAATTTAGGAAGAAAGCTCTTGCATTGAACATTCCTTTGTATTCTTATGAGACTTTAATGAAGTATATTGGCGCACTTCACAATTATATTCGACATACTTTTCTCTTGTTTAATCCCACTAGTCTTGACGAAGTTTGTGTGCAAGACACTCACCTTGAGAACATGGGGAAACATGCTCAAGAAGATCCCACGAAGAAACCTTCCAATTTCCCACATAAGACTTTTAAGAAGATTAAAAGGAAGGACAAGAAGACCGCTACAGTGAAAAGATAAGGAGGAAAACCATCTTGCACTCATTGCAAGAAGAGCGGTCACAATGAAGAACACTGTTGGAAACTACATCTGGAAAAGAAACTGAAACATTTCAGTGGAAAGGGGAAAACAAAGACTGTTTCTATGGTACATCAAGATCTTGGTTCCGATTCAGGAGATGAAGGAAATATCACAACAGTTGGAGTACAAGGTAAAGATTCTCTTCATGCTAGTTCTAGTTCTAATGATGAATCTCATGTTGATGAACGAAAGAGGAATGAGTTATTTCATATAAGAGTTGTATCTAAACATACTAATATGGACACACTATTTGATCCAAGTTCCCAAGTAAACTTAATATCTAAAGCACTTGTCAAGAAAATGGGTCTTGAAATGAAACCACATCCGAAGCCTTATCCTCTTGGTTGGGTATGTGACAAAGCAAAAATTAATGTCACCAAACAATGGAGGATCATATTTTCTATTGCTTCAAAATTGATTGATGAAGTTTATTTGGATGTTGTACCACTTGATATATGTGGCATAGTGTTGGGAAGTCCTTATCTTTATGATAGAAAATCAATCTTCTTTTGTCATGAGAACAAATACCACCTTACTAAGGGGGGAGTGGAATATATTGTTAGAGCTCATAGCATGAGGGTAAATACAACACTTGTTAGTGCAGGGCAAATGAAAAGACTCATAAATACTAATAAGAGATATGTACTCATGGTCCTCAGAGAGAAAGATGCCGGGACATCCGACACTTTCCAAGGGTGTGATCCATCTCATAAAAATGAATTAATTGATATTGTTTCTAAGTATGATGATATTTTTTAGGAACCAGATGGATTACCTCTTAAGAGAGAAATCCAACATGAGATACATCTTTAGCAGGATTCTCCTCTTCCTAATGTCAGTTGTGGAGATGACAGAGATCAAGAAGAAGGTACAAGGAATATTGGATCAAGGGGTCATCAGGCCCAGTTCATCTCCTTGTGGTTCTCCGATCATGATGGTGCCAAAGAAAGACGAAACATGGCAAATGTGTGTCTATTAACAAGCCTTAAATAAAATCACGGTGAAAAATCGATACTCTCTTCCTCGCATAAATGATGTACTTGATCAATTGAAGAATGCTGTCTATTTCACTAAGTTGGATTTTCACAATGGATATCATCAAATCAGAGTCACAGAACATGATGCATGGAAAAACACCTTTAAAACCAAACAAGGATTGTTTGAGTGGTTGGTTATGCCATTTGGGCTTTGTAATGCTCCAACAACTTTCATGCGTGTGATGAATGATGTATCCAGGCCTTTCATAAATGAATTTGTGATTGTATATTTAGCCGACATTATTGTTTTTAGTAGGACATGGGATGATCATGTGAGACATGTAAAGCAAGTATTGGATACTTTGCAAAGGGAAAAGATGTATGTAAAATTGTCTAAATGTGAATTTGGCAAGACTGCAATTGTATACTTAGATCATGTTGTAGGAGGAGGACAATTGAAAATTGACCCTTCTAAAGTTGATGTAATTGTAAATTGGTTTGAGCCAAAAAGTGTAACCGAAGTTCAAAGCTTCTTAGGTGCAATCCAGTATTGGAGGAGATTCATTCCAAACTTCTCCTTCATAGAAACTCATCTGCATGCCTTAACCAGTGTGAAGAACAATTTTCAGTGGGAAGGAAAGCAACAAAAATCTTTCGACACTTTGAAGGGAAATATTAGTACCGCACTAGTACTAGGACCGTCGAATCTTCAACAACCTTTTGAGATCGAGACAGATGCCAATGGATACACAATGGGCGTAGTACTAATGCAATATCGTAAGTCTATCTGTTACCATTATGAAACTTTTAACCCAGTTGTTGTTAACTATCCTACATATGATAAAGAGTTGTATGCATTAGTCGAGAGTGTAAAGAAATGGAAGCACTACTTCTTAGGGAAGGAAACCATTATACATACAGATCACCAACCCTTACAGTATCTTCAAACAAAAACCAAATTGCAACAATCTTGACACTACGAGAAGCTCATACTTCTCTTGTGTCTGGGCATTTTTGGGTAGGAAAAACTATGGCTCATTTGTAGAGGTTTTGTTACTGGCCTCAAATGAAAGAAATTGTAACTAAATATGTAAAGGGGTGTGTGATGTGTTCTACTTGTAAGCCCACTAATAGAAAACTGGGGCTATACTCACCACTTCCTATTCCATCCTATCCATGGGAAAGTATATCCATGGATTTTGTAGGGGGATTACCCATGAACAAAGGGGGTCATGATTATTTGCATGTTGTAGTGGATAGGTTCAACAAGATGTGTATCTTGATGCCTTGTAAAAGGCAGATCACTGCTGAGCAGACTACTAATCTCTTCTTTCAACATGTTTGGGTTCACTTTGGATTACCCACATCTATCGTCTTAGATCGAGATACTTGATTCCTTGGGGACTTTTGGACTTTCTTGTGGAGAATGATGGACACCAAATTGAAGAGGAGCAATGCTTTCCATCCACAGTATGACGCAAAAACAAAGGTGGTAAACCGAACAATGGTAATTTTGCTTCGAAGCTACTGCAACAAGCGTCCCAAGGTATGGGATGAAAAAATACCCTATGTATAACATGCGTACAACCGATATTTACATTCATCCACTTAGAGTTCACCTTTTGAGACATGTTTTGGGTACCTGGCAAAGGTTCCTTTGGACTTGATGTATGGGAGAGATGCCGATGTAAATGAAGAACGAACAAAGCACAAAGCCCGCAAGTTCATTCAGGGGATTCAACAGATACACTAGGAAATCAGGGAACAGTTGAAGAAAAGCCAAGCACAATATAAAGCTCGACATGACAAGCATAGGGTTGATCATCAGTTCCAGGTTGGAGACCGGGTATGGCTTCACATAAACAAGGAGAGATTGAAGGGTGAAGGTAAGAAACTCAAACCCATTCATTATGGAACCTTCACTATCTTGGAGAAAAGTGGTACCAATGATTTTTGTCTCGATATTCCACCTTATATGTAGATTTATTTAGTTATGAACGTTGAGAACTTGAAACTTTTTGAGCCTCCCATGATCATGGATCAAGATGAGGAAGTTTAAATACCATTAGTTGATGAGTTTTCACCTGAGTACTTGGATGAGATACAGGAATATATCATCTTGGACAGGAGGACGAGGACTTCACGCAAGGGTAATGTTGATTATCTTCGAGTAGGCTTAAAATACACACATCCAAGCAAGGCAAAGTGGATCGAGAAGGACAAAGTGAGGGGACTTTTCCCTCACTTACCAGTTGATTGATGAAAGCTTTTGGTGGTCCAAAAAGCTCTTAGTGGGAAGGTGTGATCCAAAAGGAATCCAGAGAAGGATAATAATAACTCAAAACTCACAGAGGCAACTCAAAATGCTCAGAATGGCTCCAACAGACAAAGAAAGGGAAAAAATTCAAAGTTCCCAAAACTTAGTGAAAATGACATGATCACAAAGAGCACATCGCAATATTTCTAACGACACAAATGGCTCGTCAAACAGAGTTACGATTTGAAAGATATTCGCGGTCAAAGTTGTGGTCAAACATGGCCAGTCAGCAAGGGACACATCATCATCCATACTACTGACATCAACATGACATCAACAACTGACATGGCAGAGTGACATCATCATACAAAATGATGATTTCAGCATGCCACATGGAAACACCAGAGGCTGCCACGTGTCACCCGCCATTGGGCTTTTCAGGGGTCGATGTGGACCAATAGAAAAGTTCCATGTGGCACCCCTAGGCGACGCCACATGGCACGATCCAGGAAGTTCCATGTGTCAGTACAGAGTGATTGGGAAGCATGTCAGCGTACAGGTGGGCATATCATTGGGAACCACATGGCCCAATCATCGAGCGACACATGGAAGCCCGAGAAATGTCCAATGTTGATCCGTGAACAAATTTTGTTTAAAAAAAAAGATATAGCGGGTCTGCCAAATCTGGTGGACCATGCCAATGTTAGCCAACGATGGAAGTTTTGATAACGGAATTGATATAGTTAGTGGAGCATCCAATGAACACACACACACACACACACACACACACACACACACACACACACACACACACACATGTATATACAAACAAACACCCAAAATGGATTCCGGTGGGTTAGACCCCGGAACCTCCACCTTACCCAAGGCTTTAATAATTCCACCCTAACCAACGCGCCACATAGTGTTGCTTGGTATATCCGCCGGTTTCATTATTTGAAAATTGCAATCCACCCAGAGCCGGGGGGAGAGGCGCGATCGTACTGTATAACCACATGCACAGATTATGAGACATAAACTGTCATAATTGCAGGTTGTAGAGGGCACGAAAATCGAGACAAAATTTCTCTTGGGCTTGGGAGTGCCAGAGTCAGATCAGAGCATGGAGAGAGTCATTTTTGGGTAATTCGATGCCACGAATCCAATGGTGATGTTTGTTTTCTGATCTGAGCATTATTTCTGCAACTTGATTTCAGAATGATGTATATTCATTTATTTGCCAAATTCTTTTGCAGAGTTAATGAAAGAGCCTACCCATTTGAGAGCAGGACCCGGAGACGTAGTCCACAAGGGACAGACTCCGTTATCAAGTTTTTATGTTCAGATCTGATGCTTATGTCTCTTCATTTAAATTTTTTCCCTTCTTTAATGGTGCACTTTAATTTATTCTCATTTAATAGAATTCTTTATAAGTCACGATGAAAAGATCCTGGATCAATTGTTTTAACACCAAGTCTTGGATGTGGATTGCACCAAGGACCAATGATCACTATAAGAATAATAGAACTTAACCCCTTGGACCCTGCAACTCATGAGGTTATATCCTTAGGAGAGAGGTATCAATAAATCACTAAGGTTGAGTTATCCTATCTACTATCCCCTCAATAGATATTCACTAGTACATTGGTGTGATGATGAAGGAGATGGATGATTGACACCAAGCCCTTGGTAGTGCATATAAGAACATGACACATAAAAATGGGTAGGAGATAGAAAAAAAACAGTAATTAATGTAGGAAATAGATGAATTATGTGATGAAGTTGTAGTACCCCCTTAGAAACCTACTCCTTCCATTAGAAAAGAATTTTTTTCCAAAATCAAACACGAATATTACACTCTATGTACGAGGAACAAGGAATTGAAGGAACACCTTTAGAAAGTAGTGACCTAGGAGCATAAGAAATTATAGTAGAAATTGAATGACACCGAATATACATTTAAAATACTAAAGAATGCCACAACCAATATTTCAAGCTTGGTGGATTCTAGTTTTTAGCGATGGAGTAAATTGTAGAATCTACCTTAGGTTCAAGAAAAGGAAAATAACATTAAGACTATAGAGACCTAGGTAGTAAATAAGTAGAAAAGTTTGAAAGAGTTTACAATCAATGCATGCACAACTAATATGGAAGAGATAATAGATTTAGGAAAATAGATCACAATAGTCCATGCTAACTAGCATCAATTCATTGGAAAATCGACACTTTTCTATCAAATTTCTCAAAAGAAGTATACCGATTTTCTTGAGTCCTAGGAGCTTGTAGTAAAAGGAATTCAAATATTTGAGAAGTTGAAGCCCTTCTCTATGCAAGTATTGAGGAGGTAGTTTAAAAATTTGATCATCATATTTAGAACATTAACTCTTTTTGTACAATTGTGACCAAGACATTTAATAACTTGCACAAGTAGATGTATCTAGAGCTTCCATCTTTGGGTCCTATTTTTTAGGATTAATCTCAATTGTCTCAATGATGAGACACAAATTTGTGTTGGGAACCTTTTGGCACCTTATTCTACAACTTTGGGACTTCTTTGTGATATTGGAGTTTGCACGCCTTGGTTTCAAGTTGTGCACTATGTTGGTGAACTACTAGTAGGTTGCTTGTGCACTGCATGTAAGGTTGTCTTGCACGCATTTCAAGAAATGAGTTTTGTAATGGTTGTACCATTTTGTTACCAATCTAATATGTATATATAGGGGTAGAGAGGGAATATTTGGGTTTGATAGTTGTAGTTACTGGTTGTTGTTACTAGGTGCTAGTTGAAAGTGTTGTTAAGAATATATATTATTATTGGTTTTTTTAAGGAGTGATAAGGCTAATTGTATGTAATGTCTCTTTTGGAATGAAATGGAATGAATTATGTGTTAGTCCCTCCTAAAATTTATAATCATTGTAATTTCTATTTATTGTCTTTTCATGCGTTGTCTTTTCTGGATGATGAATTATAGATGAGGGTTTATTGCATGGTTATGGTCCATGTCTACTTTATTTATTAATTAAATCCATCTTTGTAATGTTCACTAGTTTCTTGGCTGAGACCTCATCCTTTATAGGGTATTGAAAATGTTTATATTAGTGAACTATATTATTGGCCTACTTGTTGAACCTCCAATGCAGTCTTTCAGAGCCAACAATATACTATGACAAATGAATCTATGAATTGGTTCAATGCAATTCATTAAACAAATAAATTAGATAGTGTATTACTTGAACCAAAAGGAATTAGTAATCCCTTATTCATAAGTCTTGAAAGAATTATTCCAAGTGTCTTCTTCCTTTATCTAGACTTGATGATATCCAAATTTCAAATCCAACTTAGTGACGTACTTTTCATGCTACAACTATTCTAACAATTCATTGATCCATGGAAAATGGTACTAATTCTTGAGAGTGATATTGTTTAGATATCTATAGTCAACCCATATTCACCAATTCCCATCTTGGTTCCAACATGTCTTGAAATCATTTCTTCACTTCATCTGACTCCAATTTGAATTGTTTGTACAATCCTATGTTTGGTAAATGCGAATATGGAAATAACTATATCTCATGATCCACTTCCATATAGGGTGGCATACCTTTTGGCTCTTGGAACACTTCTTTGTGCACTTGTAAAATATATTGCATATTATGCTTTTGTTTTTTTCTACATCCTCCCAAGCATGGATTCACACCCTTTGAATCAATATATTTCTAGATCTTCCACAAGAAGCAAAGTGCATACTTATTTCTTGATCTAATCAACCTCTTAGCTTGGTCTTTAGTCACTAGAGAGATCTTAGAATTCCCATCATGTAAATTGATAATAAAATATTTACCATTCTTGATCAGGATGCATTGGTTTTACCTTCTCATGAAGATGGCATCCCTCATATACATGTAGGGATTACCAAACACTACACCACATACATCAAGAGGTACTATAGAGACTTAGATTTCATCAGTACTATTTTCATTGATAGAAATTAATCTAAGCATACATGAGTTGGTAACTTTTAAATATGCATCCTTATTCACCGACCCAAATAGTATGGATGAGAGAAATGATGCATCTCTAAACCAAAATTACTTACCGGGTCCTTTAAAATGAGGTTATCTCATGAAACACACTCAAATAATTCATCAACCTTATTCTTAATTTCAATCTTAAAATGGAACAAATTCTTCATTTCCTTCTCCTCTTTGTGATGGTGTCTACTCAGGTTCACCTCCTCCTACACTATTGTGTAGGAAATTTTCTCATTAACATACAATCTTATTTCTATCTTCTTT
Source organism: Picea sitchensis (assembly GCA_010110895.2). Classification (NCBI taxonomy): domain Eukaryota; kingdom Viridiplantae; phylum Streptophyta; class Pinopsida; order Pinales; family Pinaceae; genus Picea; species Picea sitchensis. The sequence continues at coordinate 69,487 of SNQJ01S0018116.1, read as the reverse complement.
CCCACTTCCATGAGAATATACTTTTGTTCTTAGACATATACTACTTGTGGTTCTTTAGATTTATCTATGGATGCAATTTCCAACATGTTTCTTTAGTGTTAGTGTAAGTGTTACAATGGTTATTATAGTGGTTGTTAGGGGCCTTGCACACGTGTAGTGGTGACAATATTCCTATTTTTCTCTTTCCCCTCATTCTTCTCCCCCTTATTAGAATCTCATGCTAGTTCCTAACTTATTCTAACAAATTATCTATCCCTTTCCTTGTCAAATTCAATGTTTTGGACTTGCACATAGGCCACATCTATGGAAATAGGCTTGAATAGCATAACTTTATTTCTTATGTGACAGTGAAGACCACTTAAGTACTTGATGACCATGTCAAGGTTCATGGAATTTGTCCCCAACTGATTGGCTTGCTTCTACAACTCTAAAGTGTACTCTTGTGATACATTTTACTTATCATTATTAGTAATAGTTCCATTTAATCCTTTGGTCCTCTTCATACCCAATAGGGTAAAATTGGGACTTGAGGATGTCTTTTAATACCTCCCACTCAGTTACTAGTGGGTTTCCATCCAACTTAAGGACCTTGGTGTTTCTTTCCCACCAATTGTGTATTTATTTTTAGGTTGAGTCCGATGAATTATACTTTCAACTTCTCCCATACATTATGCACACTGAAATATATTTCTAATTGTTGTGTCCAAAATTCAACTTAACTATTTCTACCTCATCTTTGTAGGGCTTGATATTGACCTTTACTTCCACATTAAATAGGTGATAATAAGGTTAGTTAATAGAGTTTTCTTTTTATATATTCATTTATTCCTTCTATTCGCTTGGAACCTCATTATATTCAAATCTCTTATGCAATTCACATTATTTTGAAAAGGCTTTGGTCTCATTCTCAAGAAATAGGGTTAGATTTAGGGTTTTGATACCCACTTGGAACCTTCATGCCACTTATAGGATTATCTATTTTCCTTCAGAAATTACTAACCCTAAATGGATGAGTCATAAGGGGGTTGACATAGCTTCCACATGTACCTATGGGAGGAATATTGATGGGTATCTTGTCGAGACCATAACTTTTACATATGTGATCTATTTTAGGATCATATTAGTTCATTGGAAAAATCTCAATGAGAAGAAAAAATTTCCATAGCCACAAATCTTTGGTAATCTTTAGTTGTAGCAAGGAAAAAAATGTGCTAGAAGTTGAGGTATCGCAATTTGAAAAAATCAAGAACATATCTTATATGTCCTAAATTCTAATCTCCCCATTCTAGAACATCAATAAATTCAATGGTAACTTCATAGATCTATTTTAAATCAACAATAGTTCTCTTGTAACTAATCAATGATTCTCCTTCAATATAAATAGTACTTGGTTTCTTATTAGCACCAAGTTCCTTTAATGAGGCCGTGATTTCTACAAAATATAGATTTGTAGCATTCATTATATCTCCCAATAACAATTATACCTAACACTTCTAACCATAGGAAAAAAAGGCATATATAAATTTCAAAATAATAGGTTTTGTATCACATAATGAGGGTCCACAAGCAACACCATATGGATTATGAATATTTGAGAGTGGCGAGTTGATGCATTTGATGTTAGTTGTGACTACTAATAGCCCTACACATTCAACTGCCATATTTCTATATGGTCTAATTGTACCATAAATGAGTCAAGAATAGAGATATAATTAAGGCAATTTAGAGCCTTTTCATCCACTCATTTTACACATATGTTATACATATGAAATATTTTTAGGATGTTATTCTAAGGCATGAATTTTTAATATTTTCCAAAAATAGTAAGATAGATCCCCATAAAATTAGTTTTTGGGGCTTTATATTCATGTAGGAAGTCATATTATATCAAGGGTAAAATAGATTACTATAATCCTTTGTCACTTATAAAATTGAAACAAGGAAATCATGTTTGAAGAGTCCCCTTACGCTTGAAAAATGTCAACACTAATATTCATGATAGAACCTGAAGCTTGCCTTCTCATGCCAATGATATTTGTAATATATTTTTTTGAGTCATTGATTGATATTGAAAGAAAATCACGGGGATAGATTTAAAGTGTTTAAAAGTGGCTAAAAAAGGTGAATTATAGATTTCTCCCCTTAGGAATTTTACCCTAGTTAACTGTAGTAGGAATTTTCAAGTCATCTTACTTGATGAATTCCATTCAATAGGCCAATATCATACTTTATAGTGGCATCCCAAGGGACCAAAATAAACAACATCCATGAATTGATGAGCATTGTTACCCCCCATGTAGGATAGTACACTCCCAACCTCATAAATCCAATCAAATTGGGTTAGAGTAACATTCAATTTACTCCCAACAACACAATTAAGAACTAGATTTCTTATTTAGGAAAAATGTTCTCACATCCCTTACTAGGTTAGTCCCCCTCCATAGGGATTCACCCCCTTTTTATAATCCCTCAAGGGTCCCCAAGAATTGGTCTTGGCCTTCTCATTCCATATAATATTCTTGGGTGAAATTCGGCTTCGAGCTAGATTTACAAGTGTAAAAAAGTGAGTAAAAGGTGAATTACTTCTCCCCCCTTAGGATTTTTACCCCAGTTTACTTTAGTAGGAATTTTCAAGTCAACCACTTCCCAAGGCTTTCTAGATGCTAGGATTAGGTAGTCACTCTCATTGAATATGAGCCTCTTTCTTATCATTGGCCTCACACATCCTCTCACTGTCATTCTAAGCATAGATGATTTTAGGGGCGAAATTTCGCTCATGAGCAAAATTAGAGGGTATGAAATTTTGGTTGGGCGAATTATTGCTATAGAAGGAAATAAAAGGATTTGATTATACATAGCCCCAAATTTATTTTAAATTTTTTATATCAAAAACCCTTAGCCCACTTTTATTTGTGAGAGCAGAGCAGCGAAATTTATTTCCGCCCTGTCAAATTCGAACTGGATCCTCTACTTCGCCTTAATTTTCTAATAATTGGAATTCCTCAGAGTTATTTCTCCCTGGTTTTTTGAAATGGGAATTTTTCGGAGGTATTTCACCCTTATATTTTATAAATATAAGAGACAATTTTTTTGAAGGTATTTCTCCCTTGTGTTATGGGAATGGAAATTATTTGGTAGCAACCCAATTCAATATGCAAGTGTTTTTCTACAACGCTTATGCTCTTGAGATAGCCTGCTAATGGAGAGAACCGATGATGATACATCTTTAATGGATCTGATTAGAGAAATCTGAAATGACCATGATTACATCGACTTCTATTGATTCAACTATAGAGTTCAATGATAGGGTTCATCGCAACAATTTATTGGAGCAACACTTCCATATATCCGTGTTGACATTCCTATTGATTCAACTGTAGGGTTCATCGCAACAGTTTGTCTGAGAAACACTGCCATATATCCTTGTTCGAATTCCTATTATTATTGTATCTCGACCATTGGGGTTTCTTCCTGAAAAAGATATTTTAAAACAGATATTATATGACTTTAGTGATGCTGCAATGGTGGATTTTTTGAGACCATCACTAGAGGAAGCATTTGTCATTCAGAATCAACATGTTCGTTCTCTTTTTAATTTTTAATTTACATTTCTTATGTATATGAATATTTAATCTAAATTATTCAATATTGTGGCTTGAATGCCAAATTGATTGGAAGTTTTAATATATGGGAATATATGTGTCTACTATGTTTCGATTGCATCATTGATACCCAAAATGATCTGTCATTAGATAACTATGGGTCTAAGATTTGAGATGGTTTCTAACTTGCCTTGGTCATTGCAAATTTGTACCTATTTTAAGACAGTTGAGATGTCTCTCAAGATGTTGTAGTTCAAAGGGTACGTGATAATTCTTGGTTGCTTTCTCTCGCAAAGAGTGTTATAAGCTCGAGGTTTGACAATCCCTAGCCAAAAGTATTGAGTATAAACTTGATTGTGCTTAATAAACTATTTTTGATGATCTTTGATTCATATAGGGATCATCATATGCTTCATTTGACTTTGTAATCTTGGGGATGGAAACTTTCATGAATCTTGTGAATTAACCAAACAATAATTACTTGACCCATTTTTTACCTGGGTTGTGGTTTGTTTTTCCTCACTTGTTCTAGTTGAAAAATTGCCTGCTTGTTTGGTATTGTTCATCTAACAAATGGATCGAACAGTTTAATTTGATTTTCTTTTACGATGGAATATATGTTAGTCTATGTTGATAACCTTTGTCTTTAATCACAAGTAGTAGCTCATCTGGGCCTTTCCAGGAGTGTTATTCTTTTCCTCATTACACTGGCTTTTTCCTCCCCCTTTCCATTATATTGGCTTCTTGTATGAATCATCATTTGATTTGGTAGAGAACCCTTTTTTTGGATTCTTCCGAAGGAATTTGAATTTCTCTGAGAACAATTGACCTAAAATATTTAATCTAGTGTTTTTTCATTGCAACTTGAATTTGAATTGATTTGAATTCTTAATATACATGTTTTTGTGTCCTACAAACTTTAGACTACAACATTGATAGCCAAATGATATGGTATTAACTGACACAATATTAGATTTGATACCATTGTATTCCCTCTGTAGCTCAGATACAAATTCTTTAGGGGTTAATATCTTTGTGGTCTTTAGAATCATATTTTATGACTCTCGGTGCTTTTCAACCTTGGTTTCTTCAAGGTGTTTTTATTAGTGTTTGCATGCATAGTTAGAGGACACAATGCCCTAAGTTAGTAGAGGAACTCATGCATGTGGATACACAACCTCATTTAAGGGAACAAATCTATAGGAGGATGCAAGATTGCATGCTTCAAAAAATATCCAATAGAGGCACTCTTTATTTGGTTCATCTATCCATGCAAGGAAGGCACTTTAGTGTTAGGTTTTGATAATCTTAGTCGAGGAAATGTTGTGCATGTGTCTAGATTCATTGTACCTACCCTCTCTTCTCCTTAGTCTATAAAGGAGAAGTAGGGAACACCACTACGATGGTTTGAGAGTTTGAATTTTGAAGTTATAACATTGTTAGTTCACTATTTTCATATTTAATAGAAAATCACTAATGTTGTTTTGAGAGTTCAGATTGGCATGCTTATTGTTCTAATTAACGATGGTATGTGTTTGTAGGTTAAAGTACTCTCTTAATTGTAATTTTTATTGGTGTTTTCAACTTTAGCTATCTAGGATTTTAGGTTAGATTGCAGAGAGCAGAATACACTTACCATGGTCTAATTTTTTACAAGTAATGGATCAAAGAAAACCAATGAAAACACACAGAAGTTGGATTAAAGATGACTAGAAAAGTGTGGGTTTTATTAGTAATTTTGCTATCCATATCTTCGTTTGTACTCATCTTCTTAAGGCTTGACAATATGGTATATTAATGGTTGATTGGTTCAATAATGCTAATATCTTTAAAAAGCATCCTTGAGAAAGTTGGTATTCTTTTTCGATTCACTGAAAGTATCCAATTTGAATATGTGCTATCCAAATAGTTTATCTACTCAATGGTACTCATAGATGCATGAGAAATCAAGGGAATTGTAGTTGTGCTAATCATCTAATAAATGGTATTTTGAATCGAACATTTAAATTTTATTATTTATCACAAACTCTATGAATTCAAGATTCAGGTAGGATAATCTAATTCATAGTCTATCCGACTTGTCTTGACAAACCCTTTGACAAACCAAAATCATACCAGAATTCAAGATTCAGGCAAGATAATCTAATTCATAGTCTATCAGACTTGTCTTGACAAACCAAAAGCATACGAAACTGAGACTACATTGTTTTCAACACAAGAAAGTTCCACATTTCAATGGACATGGATAGGGACATTGAGACAATGGAAATAACATCATGCATTTATTGAGGACTTCCTAGAAGAATAGTATACACTTGTCAGAATGTCATCTTTAGAATATTATTGGAACCTTGTCCATGCATACTGTTCAAAGGCCCCAAGAACCTTGTCCATGCATACTGTTCAAAGGCCCCAGTGAAGTATGTAGGACCAAGCTTGTATGTTTTAACTTTTTTATATACAAGCAGTGAAATTTTTAAAGAAAATATCAGTCATCCCACAGTTTCCAGTACCTATATAGGAAGTGTATATATTTCTCTACTTCATTGAGGCATCCAATGTCAATGTTTGAGCAGGTTCCTTCATGCCTTTTAAAAAAGATAACTTTTTGATTGGTAACAATGTATTTTAGGATATGTCTAATAAAAACAAAAGTATTGTTGTTGAAAATGTGATAGATGTTAAGCATTAATTAAGAAGTGCTTGCCCCCCTTAATTTGAGGAACAAATAAGAGAGGAGATTGGAATACTTCACACATGGATTGGTCAACCACAATTATTTATGGTTCATCTTAGTTATAATTAACTTCAATACCAAAATAAGAGGAAATCAATACATTTCATATGGATTGGTCGACACACCATTTATGGACCATCTTAGTTATAATTCTAATCCACACCGCATATAAAGTAGCATTATGCAAAGTTTTGCTATATAATATATATAACAAAAAGTCTTCTGCATGTTTTTGGTTATACAATATATAGCAAAAATCCTTCTGTAGGTTTTCGTTTATACAATATATAACAAAAAATATTCTGCATGTTTTTGGTTATACAATATATAGAAAAAAGTCTTCTACAGGTTTTTGGTTATATATGTGGCATATGGAGGAGTTTGCTAGACATCAAAGCTTAATAGTTGGTTATATATGTGGCATATGGAGGAGTTTTCTAGACATCAAAGCTTAACAATTCTCTTTGAAGAGATGTTTTTATCCTCTTTACAATAACCAAATCACTGTGATTTTAAAGTAAAAGATTTCAAATATCGACTTTCATATCAACAATTAGTCAAGCACTAAATATTAAATCCCTAGTGCTGCCAATGACAAGATGCATTTTTCTTTCTGTTCTTGCTCTAAAAAAATCGATGAGATGGAACAATACACCCAAGTTATTTGAGTACTTTCATTTAATACTAACCAAAGTTATGAAATTCTAAAAAGAGTATTTTTAAATTTTAAACAATTACATTGATTGCACGAGACAAGTGACGTACACTCTACAACCCAGTATGGATAAGATGTGTAACATGACATATCATTAATAAACTAAAATGAAAAAAAAGTTCTAAAAAAAAAGAACATTAAAAAAGCCAACCATAATAATAAAACTTATATATAATAACAAAAGAGACCAACATAGATCCATCTTAATCCCAACCTTTTAAGCAATGAGAAAATAAGTTTGTTTTTGATCCCTCTCAATGCTTAATAGATACTGGGTTAAGATGAATCTATGCTAGTGTTATTAGCAAAGCAAGATTTTTCCATGCAGTATAGGCTAGCATGGTATCTGAATATAACATTGATTAAACTTGTTGTCAATGCCATGGGGAACATGATCATCTTTCCTACTGATATGGCTTCCACTTATACAGGAAGACGTAAATACAAATCCATCCCAAAGAAGCACAAGGACCATGAGACATATTATGCTAAAGAATATTGCATCCTTTCCTCACGATGGTAGGAAAAGCCTATAGTCTAGCATTAATGAAACATATCTCCAAAAAGTCATGAAGTGTTGTTTCATGAGAGAGAAAAGCATTCTTTCAACCCAATCAAGGGTTTATGCAAACCAGTCTTATAACATCCAACTCATATGCAAGAATCTATCTTTTGGACGCTTAGTCTAAACCACCAGACTTAGAATCTTAGGTCAATGCTTTTGAAGAGTGGTAAATTTGACAATTGACAAGCATAGTACCTGATTTTGAGGCTGCAATGCATAACACACAATTTTGCACTGGTAGAACTCAATTCAGCTTGACTTTGATTTTCTTTGCATGAATTGGAACATAGGACTAATGGCATTTTAGAAGGTTGTTTTAAACCAGAGTTGGATCGTCAGCTATTGGAGGAGGAAATATTTGTGGGGGAGACAGGAAGAAGGTTATAGAACTTTATTTTTCACGATTAGTGTCATTGATGTTGTTTTTCTCTTGGTTTTTTTAATTTGTTAGAGAGATTAAGACATATGCTCAGATGCTCAACGAAGTTTAGGTTAGTTCGAGAAAGTAGGATGGATACTAATGATGTATTTGTGTGTATCTACTGTTTTCACTATTTTTCTTTATATGTAGTCATGTCCTTATGTCCTTTATTAGGATAAGTCAAGATTTATAACCAACSATGCTTGTGTAATAACAATCCTCATCTTAATTCTGTTGGAGATAATAGGATTTCCAGGTAGTTGTGTGAATGTATATGTGTAACCATTTTGAGGTCTTAACTGCRTTGGATATAAGAGGATTGTTACTCAGCTATTTGTTGTTGAAAATTATGTGTATGAAGAAGTCAAGGTYTTGTACTTCTCTTCCATGGTTTTAACTAGGGTACTCTTTCATGTGTGTATATATGCAGACATAGTTAAAGTAGGATTGGTATTTTGTATGTGTGTATAATATATATGTATGCACGGTCTTAACGAGCTGCAGAGTTTCAAGTATGTTGGTATAGCCTTGTGTGTATGAAGTCATGGTATTCCTTTCATGTTTAGAGAAGGGACATTGGACGAATATTTTCCAACTCTTTGTTGGAATTTAACGGCTATTGACCTTTGCTATCACCATGAGGACACCAATCTATAATCAATACTAGAAAAAACTGCTACTAGATCAACCTTGAAGGGTTTTACAGATTAACGAAAGGTTCGATCATCAAAAAACACTTAAAGCAATGGAGCTTTCCATAGGGTTATTGCTTCTTGGTGCAATAACAACATATATTGCATGGTTTTTGACCATCGCAATTCGTTTTAGAGGCCCCAGGGTGTGGCCAGTGGTGGGAATCCTACCAGGACTATAATGAAATAGGGAAAGAATGCATGACTGGATTGCAGATAATCTCTAGAAGTCAAGAGGAGCATACCAAAACATGTATCTGTGCCATCCCCTTCCTTGCTAAGCATTTCGTAGGAGTCTCAGGATTTAATGTTTCCATTGGTAAGACATGAGAAGGACAATCATAGTATCTGATCAACCAATTTGTAGGAGAGATATAGGGATTAAAGTCGATTTCTTGAATCCTTATTAAAATTTCTGTGGCATTTTGTTGATCTTTTTGCAAACTGCACATTGTATTCATTATTCTATGCTCTTCATGAAATTCTTGTTATCTTTATGAATTTATTTAAGTGGCTTTGGCATGATCAACTATGTTCTCATACAGGGGTATATGATGCCAACATCCACACTATTTATTGTACACTTGTCGAACATATTTCATTTGGGCTACATGTGTACATAAATTTAGGATCATTGCTAGATGTCTTTTTGGGATTTTGTGGATGTTCTTGTTCTTTCATTCCCCTAAGTATACAAGTCATCTTCTCATGGACACTTGTTCTTGCATGCCTTTTTGCAATCACACAATTGGATCTTAGCATTATTGATGGGGCTATATTTTATTTTCTATTACTGATAGATGTAGTTATTAGATTGAGAATGTTTCCATGATGGATTTTAAGATGCAAATCTTTATTTGTTCCATTCATTGTTGTTGGTTGTGTGGAAATTGACATAATATTTTCCGTTATCCCTATGCTACTTTGCATATTTTATGTGCTTTTCTTCATATTTGGCTTTTTAACAAGCATTTCTTTGTCAGTGTGCTTCGAAATGGATTAATCTAGAGATTTGGAATTTGTATGTACCATCATTCTACCGGTTTCACATTTTCTTGATTGCATTATAGGCCTTGGATGTTATAAAATATTTTGAACAAGTACTGCCCGTTAAGATCCTTGTCTTTTCAACTTTCAAGGATTTCTTGTTCTTCAACTGCATGATAAAGCATCAATACTTTTCCATTGACAATTATTTGGCTCTGCAGATTGGTGTAGATTACAAGTGTTTTTTTTTTTTTTTTCTGTAATTTCATTCATGGTGGATTGGCAGAGGCCAAATGATAAACTTTGTTTTGTGGGAGTACATTCTTCCATGCATGAATCTGGTTTATACTTAAAAGTTAAAGCAATTTGTGAAAATAAGTATGTGAAGTCCTCATGTATTATTTGGAAAACACTGCATATGTCAAAATCCACTTAAAACAACCTATGACATCTGAGTATTAACCTCATTTTAATTTATTGGTAGCATGATCTAGTCCATGAAGGATATCATAAATGGCATTATATATGACAGGATGATCTAGTACATGAAGGATGTCATAAATGACATTATATATGTCATAATGGTATTCATATTTCAATAAACAATGTAAACTGGACTTTAGCAAATCTATTCATTGGCAGTATGATCCAGGGACCAGAGTAGATTATGAATGCTACATGCTAAATGTCATTATCATTTATGTAATTGTAGAAATGTTCTCCATGGTAATGGTTTTGTTTCAAGCTTAGTGATGAAAATGAAAGAAAAGAACAAAAAATGAGATGTTTCTACAATACTTCAATGATTATATGGAAATTGTCTAAATGGTGATATTCATTCTTTAAGAATTTATATATTCCCAATGATTATATTACAAATTTGCTTGTATTTTGTTATAACTTGTGTCATTTTCTCTCTAGTTCTTTGGTTATTTTTCTAAGTAGGTTTTGCTTCTGCATTTTGTTACAGATTTTTTTCAATATGAAAAGCATAAATACTAGCATAAAATCGCCAGTGTCTATGGGCACTAGGAAACCCTGCAAAAGACTAGAGAAAATGCATCCTCTGCAGGAGCATTCAACACTTATAAGACAAAATGTATGTAGTATTTTCTAATTCTGCATGACCCTCATTGATGTTCTCTCTATCGGGTTTAGGAATTATGGACACGTATGTGTTTTAAAATCAATATGTAGGACACAATACTTTGTATTTGGGCTTTACAACTTATGGATATATTTGTGTTTTTGGATTGATATAAGACATGTTCATGTCATTCTCACTGGCAAGTTCCTTTTAATTTTCAATATGTCACATTCTCTTATGTTGACAGTCTTTGTCCCATAGAAGATTAAAGGTTTTATTGTATCATTATCATGGAAATTTGAAAATTAGATTCCAAGAAACTAACGACCCAGATCTTTTGTCCTCTAGAAGACCTTTCCAGTGACTATAAGATGAGAAAATTTGGACTTCGAGGCTAAAAGATACTATACTTTTGAAGTTGGCAGTTTGTTATCTTTCAACCAATTTGTTCCCATAGTCGGACTGAACTAGAAATTTATTGTCTCATTATAGCATTCTCATATGTTCCTCCTCCTACATGCAAATATTTTTTTAACTCTTTCCTCCTCCAACATGAAAATAGTCGGATGATTGCTAATGAATGAAAGAAAACAATGAATGCATCTCTTGAATAAGAGTTTTGTCTTTCTAGCATTGATAAGCCTCTGAGCTAGTTTTGAATGTCTTTTTGAATGCTTACTGTTAATC
>SNQJ01S0018116.1:33278-52604 GCA_010110895.2 Picea sitchensis | reverse complement strand
TTTACAAGGTTTTATAATTCAGTGAAAGATTCGCCAAGATTTTACAAGAGTTTATAGTTCAGTGAAATATTTGCCAAATTTTTATAAGATTATATAATTGACTAAAAGATTCGCCAAAAAATTATATATACATATTATATTATATTATTGATAAAATAGCCTTCAATTTTTCCTATGTATCATGGGGATTCACCCATTTATTATACATATAAATTTAGGGGGGGTTCTTAAAATCACCCCTGATTTTAAGGATGAACAATCTACATCACATGGTAAACCAAAGTAAGGGAAAATAAATTCTAATGCATTTTAGGATGTTTTTATCAAATGTGGACTAAATTATCCAACAATTATCAAACCTTGAGGTGACTTGTGCCCATTCCAACTTCCTTATAGGATTGCGACTTATAGAGAGGAGATGAATCATCCCCTGGTAACAAGTAATATGAATCATTGTATTTCACAATAAAATATCCATACAACATTAGAGGTTATATCTAACTATATTTCAATTAGTTGTCACTGTTGAATGAAAATTGTATGCCTCTTTTTTATTCTATTATGATATAGGATTTAAATCATATACCTCTTTGCTGATTGTTATTAGCTTTCAAGGTTACTTTGAGAGTGTTTACACCATGTTTGGGGGTGATTTATGAGATTTTTGGTACATAGTGTATTATTAGCCCCTGGATGGTACATGATGGACTTGCGCACTATATGTGGCTTAATATTTGATTGCTTGAACTCAATTGGATACTTGCATGGCATTATTCCTTGGAGCATTGGAGATCTTCAAATAGCTTGGGAAATTCTACATAATGGCCACATGTAGATTTTTTTCTTACTTGATAGGATCCCTTACATTAGAGGAGGAGCTTTTGGAATTATAGAGGAGGATGTTGAGCCATAGACAACATGGGGTGGATTATATTCTTTCATGGAGGCATGGAATTGACCTGGGGATGATCAAGTTGCAATAATGTTCATGGAAGTGGAGTGGACCCAATGGAACACATAGCTTAGGAGTCTTAGATTCCTTTTGATGAGGAGAATTAGACACATCTTGTGGAGCGTCCTTGCATCAAATCCTTTCTTGCATATGAAATCATCTTGAAGTTTGACATATGTACCTTTAGACTGCAGTTCATCACATATTTAAGCCTACTTGTGGCTTTGTAGGCTTACATATGTATTGTTGGACTCCCTTACCTATCATATACATAGAGGAAGGATATATTACTTTCACATGTACTCATTTTCATAATCATATTGTATTAAAATGCAATAGAAGAGTGAACTTCTGTGTGTGTGTGTGTGTGCGCGTGCGCACACGCGCATGTGCACATACACACATGCACGTACTTTATCTCTCTCATCTTAGAGACACTAGGGTTTTCTAGGAGATTTTGGAGCACATTGAATATTAGTGTTATAGTTTCATCCCTTGGAGACATTGGAGATGGGATTTGTAATTAAATCCTAGATTATACTTATTGAGAAGTGGAGAAGAAGATATATCTTAATTAGGAGGAATTTCTTGTTGGAGCTCCTTGGTGTTGGATAAGGTTTTCTTGTTTTTTCCTAACTACGGTTTTAGATAGATAGAGGATTGTACTAAATTTGGGAAGAGGTTATGATATGTACATATTTATTTATCACTATCTTACTATATATTTAATTTTTCGCTATCACTATCTTCATGATTTGTTAATTTTTAACACTTGTGTGTCTCGTTGATTTGACATAATTTAAGGTTGAATTTGTTAAGTTTTTAACATTAATGTGGATAAATATACAAAATATTTAGTATTGTAATTACCATTTTTATAAAGTGAATTTTATATTCGGTTTATTAGTGTTTATATTTCCCTAGAGGGATGAAACTTGTTGGCACACATTCGATATATTTTCTCTTGGAGTTCCTTGTTGGTTGGAGTTGTTAAGAGGTGAAATATTGTCCTGTATTACCGTTATTTTATCATATTATGTAATATCCCTAAGGATAAAAATTCATAGGGTTAAGATTCGAGAAACCTTTAGGAAAACAATTAAATTTCTAAAGTTTCATTAATTTATCTAGATCAAAGAAATTTCTACAAGGTATCAAATATTTGTGGATGAGATCACTCTAGGTGAAAGAGGAAATTGATATTTTAGCCATGGTGTACATGAAATAGGTGCTTGACATTATTGAGGTTGTTGCGTGTGAAACCCAACTAGGTAACTTTTCAGAAGTTCTTGGACACTTGAAAGGGTTCGTCTTCTTCATAATGTTTATTTTTTCAGGATGGATATGGCTATAGTCTCTTTCTTATCTTCTAACACTATGCCTAGTAATGGATGGTATGTGGACACTAGAGATTAGATACATATTAATTATGACAAGTAATTATTCAATAGGTTTTGGTAGCTAGATGGAGGCATGAGTGTGAATCTTGGTAATGATGCTACTTATCCTGTGAGAGGTGTTGGTTCCGTCTCCTTCTAGATGCCTTCAAGTGATGTTCTTTAGTTACATGATGTTCTATTGGTTCTTGATGTGAAGAATAATCTTCTTTGAATTTATTTTGTAATATAAATATAGTGGAGAGTTTCATTTGAGGGATAACATTGCACCATTAGTGATTGTAGTTTATCTAGTCTAAGGGCTTTTGCTAGAGGGGTGAGAGATGGTGGAATTTACAATTTACTTTCTAATGTAGTGGAACTTGTACATTCTTGTGAGAGGTTGGAAGAGCCTTCTATATTTGAGGAGGCACATGTAGAGAATGTATGCTAGTATTCCATGGGTATAGGTTTTAAACATATTGTGCAATCAAGGATTGATTCCAAGATTTCAATTGATGGGAGTGTTGTAGAATACATGGATAGGCCTATTGGATTCTCAGGTAGAGGGAGGTTACCTTGATGATACTCTTACTTTAAAATTATATTAGAAAGAGGAAAACACCTAGCTCAAGTTAATGCGCCAGTTTCCATAGGTTTTGAGGTACACAAGAGGGATTCTCATATTCACAGGTTGTTAATAGCCTTGCATGGATTGTTACCTATACCAAAAGCTTGGTATTTTAGGATCAACAAATTAACTTGTGTATATTTATATCTTTATGATTTTTATAAATGTGATTAAATTGTATTGGTATTATATGGAGATGTGATTATATTTGCAGGATGTCTTGAACAACTCATGATGTGGTGTTTGATGATATTATCCCATGATGATGACTCGAGGGATGTTGGATTTTGGTTTGTTKCTTATGATCATATTTGGATATTTGAGATGTTTTGATAACAAATTGTGTTGATGGATATAATGATACTTCTAAATATTATAGGATTAATATTCCAATGTAGCAAGAGACTATGGTGAGCAGAGATGYCAATTTTTATGAGGATGTGATGTCTTCTAATTCAAAGGATTACCTTTAGGGATTGRRGARAGAGAGGATTTTGTTGTTATAGAGACTATTTTAGAGGTTAAATATGAGTTACATTTAGAGTATATGAGGTGAGATTGGGGGTAGATATGCCCTCACTCTCTACCCCATAATGTAGGAGACCAAGATGGCTCACCCAGACATTGAAGGAGGCTTGAAAGCATGCAGGAGTTCCCAAACCTTTAGTCAAGGTGAGAATACCTCATAGGGAACATTATATCCATGGTACATTTATTTGTTGCATCAAAGAGCCTTCTAGTTGTCTTGAGGAGGAGAGGTGTCATACCCTGATGGAGGATGAAAGTGTTTACACCATGTTTGGGAGTGATTTATGATATTTGGTGTACATGGTGTATTACTATCCCTTGGATGAATTTGTGATGGACTTGCACATTGGAGTTTTCTTACTCATTAGTTTCTTTACCTCGTTTGGATTCTTACATGGACGCATGGAGTTGAATTGGGGACACCTATGTTGTGATAGTGTTCATTCAAGTGGAGTGGACTCGATGAAACACATAGATCAAATGGAGCATTGGAGTCCTTGGAGGCTTGGAGGAGGCATTTTGGACACATCTCCTCAATCACCCTCACATTAGAGCCTTTCTTTCATATGAAATCACCTTGGAGATTGACATGTGTACACTTGGAGTGTAGAACTTTACTTGTGGATTTGAGGTTACTTGTAAGGGTTTTGGACCACATATATATTGTTGGCCACACACACACACACACACATATGAAGGAGAGAATCTTGTCACATATACTCATTTCATCGTCATCTTGTGTTAGGGGTGTGAGAAGAAGAACACACATGTATCTCTCTCTTTCTTTTTGTACTTTCTCTCTATTGTCTTGGAGGAACTAGGGCTCCTTGGAGCTTTTGGATCATCTTGAATACTAGGGTTAGAGTTTCAATCCATGGAGACATTGGCTAGGGTTTTATGATTAAATCCTACATCGTACTTGTTTAGGACTGGAGAAGAGGAGACATCTTATCTAGGAGGGCTTGCTAGTGTGATGCTTACTTGTTGGATCTCCTTGGTGTTAACTAGGGTTTTCTTGGTTTTCCCTAGCTAGGGTTTTGGAGAGATGAGGATTGTACTATTTTTGGGATGAGGCTATGGTATGCACATGAATTGAATCTTTGTATATATATTGTCTTCATGATTTGGTAATTTGTAGCACTTGTATGTCTTGATTATTTGACACAAGTTAAGGTTGGAATTGTTAATTATTTTAACATTAATATTGAATAAGATAGGGTATATTTACCATTTTAATTCTTGCTATTATAAAGTGAATTTCATATCTAGTTTATGCATGATAATATTTCCCTAGAGGGATGGAACATGTTGGCACACATTTGGTATATTTTCTCTTGGATTTCCTTGTTGATTAGGGTTGTTAAGAGGTGAAATATTGTCGGTTGTTACTACTATTTCCCATGGAACTTTTCCCCTAAGAGTTTGGATAGTTTTAAAACAACCTAGATTATTCGAAAAAATGATTAAAACATATATAAATTTGACTCACTGGAAAATCGAGGCTCAATAGAAATGGGGTGATTTGAGTGCTCCATAGTTGATTCCCAAAAATATATGATTTGAGTGATCCATAGTTGATTCCCAAAAATATGTCTTCACTTCAATAAGTAAAAGCTTAAATTTGTAACTAATTTATCCACTTCGACTTCTTTATATTTTACATATGAGATAAATAGTTTTACAATAGAAAATATATCTTTATTCTAATTAATAAAACATTATTTGTAGTTAATATTTGAATAATTTTAACTTTATTATTTTTTAAATAAGAGATAAAACATTTTACATAGTAAAATCATTTTAATATGCTTTAAAACTAATACCCTTTGAATTTTTTTACTACATTATTCAATAAATTTTTTATTTCCTTTTA
This sequence comes from Picea sitchensis, assembly GCA_010110895.2. Taxonomy (NCBI): domain Eukaryota; kingdom Viridiplantae; phylum Streptophyta; class Pinopsida; order Pinales; family Pinaceae; genus Picea; species Picea sitchensis. The sequence continues at coordinate 47,244 of SNQJ01S0018116.1, read as the reverse complement.
AAACCATAAAACCATAGTAGCTTTCCATTCACAAAATTGAATTTTTTAATTATTAAGTATAATAATTATTGAGATGAAAGTGGCTTAACTAGTATAGTAAGGATTGTTTCATGTGGGTTATACTTACAATAAATAATAATTATAATATTATATGTTAGTCAAATATAAATAAAATAAAATAAAAAATATTTATATATATATGAAATTTGAGTTACACTTACCTCATCATATGTATACTTATGATGAATAATAACTATAATATTATATATTAGTTAAATATAAATAAAATAAAAATAAAATATTTTTATGTATATGAAAGGGAGAAGTTTGACATGTAATATACATATTTTTTATAACATATTATTATTTATAATATGTTATAATATATAAAGAGATAACAAGAGATACACATAAATAAAAATATTATATATATGATATTTATATAAAAATATTGTTGTAATGTAAATATAAATATTTTATCAATAATCAAAATTGTATTTTTACATATCTATATATTAAAAAATTGTTAGTTTTAAGTTTTATAAAGTTAAATAGAATTACAACTAACCTAAATATATTTTAAATGATAAAAAAATTACACAATTTATATTTATTAAAAAAAAAAAAATCAAAAAAATCTATTCAAACAAAAAAAAACTTTACTTATATTTCTCAATAAAATAAAATAAAATTATTAAACTATATTTACATCTATACTACATTAACTATATTTACATAAAAAAATCTATTAAACTATATTTACATCTATATTACAACATTTAAACTATCTTTGCATCTCTACTATACTATTGTAAAGGACCCAATGAGTTGTTCACGGATTTCCATTAATTGCATGTGATGCATAGAGGAAGTTCTTCCTATTTTCCCATTAGTTGTACGGGATGTTTGCATCTCAAAGACAAAGAAGTAATTGAGTTATATTATAATATTGTAAAGGACCTAATGAGTTGTTTAGGGATTTTCATTAATTGCATGGGATGCATAGGGAAGTTATTTATGTATTTGTATTAGTTGCATGCATTTTTATTAGTTGTATGAGATGGTTGTATTTCAAAGACAAAGAAGTAATTAAGTTGGAAAGTATTCTATATACTTAATTAATTAAGTAATTAAGTAGTATTGAAGAAAAAATATAAGATATAAAAATATTGAAAGACATTAGTTACCTAATTAAATAATTAAGTGATTGAAGAAAAAATAACAGATATAAGAATATTAGAAGATATCCATATACTTAATTAAATAGTTATAGTTAGGTGGTATTGAATGGACAATATAAGATATAAGAATATTGGAAAATATTCTATGGTTTATTGTAATGAATGATAGGTAAATTAATGAATTAATTTAATGAGCAATTGAAATTCATGAGTATATTTGAAACTTATAATTTTCAGTGTTCTAAAAATTCATGAGTATATTTAAAACTTATAATTTTCAGTATTTTAAACATCATACTTTCTTCTTTCTTTATGCTGCATAATGAATAACAAGAATGAAAGTTAAAAGTTAATATTCTATTTTAAAAAAGAATGAAAGGTAAATGAATGAATATACCAAGAATGATCTATTGTAATATTGTAATGAATGGTAGGTAAATGATTGGACTCATGTAATGAGGAATTAAAATTTATGAATATATTTGAAATTTATAATTTTCATTGTTTTAAAAATCACACCTTGTTTATGCTACATGATATATTAAATAATAATAAAATCATATACACTTTCTTTATGCTCCTGGATATATAACAATAATAAAAATTGAGAGTTAATATTCTATTTAAAAAAGAAATGAGAAGTAAATGAATAAATATAACAAAAATGAAACTTGAAAATTAATGTTCATTAAAAAAAAAAAATGAAGAATTTTTGATATTTGAACATTATTTTAAAAATATTTTTATTATATTAATTGCCAAGATTTCACACACAACTTTCCATTCATACTTAAGAAAGATTACCATACTTGAATTTTGATGCATGAGCATCCATGACCATATAGATATCCTACATAAATGTTACTTTTAGGTTTTTTCAGCCTTGGATATTGACCACCTATGATAAAGGGTTCTTTCACTTCAATTTAATGTAGTGCTGAAAATACAAAGCATTGGTAGCTACAATATGTTTAGATGAACTTCAACATACAATGGAGTGAAAAAACAAGTGAAAAAAAGAAGAGAGAAATTGCATCAACAAAGCATATTACAAGTTTTATAAATTGGTTTTGTATATATATTACTTATTTTTAGTAAAATAATGATTTTTAGTGAAATAATGAAGTGTTTTTTTCATGGAAAAATTGTTTCTCAAACAATATGAAGGTGTCAAAATACTTATTATTGATGGTAGTGTAAATTAATCCCAGTGATATTTAGCAATCAAACTATAAATTAATGTTGAATGTGAATAGATCCAATTGTAATTGTAGTGATTTTGATCACTTCATATTCGTTCTAGTGATTATATAAGTTTTTGGCCTAAGATGAAGCACATTGTTTTGTGGTTTCTTAGTTTGGGTATATGGAGGTCACACTGTGTGGAGTTCTAGAGCATGGCTTTGTTGAATGTAAATAGCATAAACATTATCAATAAATAAAGAGAACACATAAATATGTAATTGTTTTTGTTGACTGTTTTATGGTGTGTGTAATTTTAATTATGAGTTTTAATTATTTAATTTTTTGTTATTATGGTGTTATTATGGTGTTATTTTGTATTGTGAATTTCTATGTGTAGGTTCTTTCTTCAACAAAATTATATGACATCAGTGAAAGTCACTATAAAAAAGAGATGAAGATAATGCTTGATATTATGTAATCCATTTACCCAATGTGGAGATGTTTGTATGGCAAATAGAGTTTCATTAGATTTGGAGATGTTGTATGACCAATAGAGTTTCATTAGTTTCATAGCAAGAACATCCCTAATCATTTTATGCATAAACATCTAACATAAAAGTCTTGTAAGACCAGAGGGATTGTTGGTTTCATAAAATAAATACCTTATGGGATAAATAATATCAATAAAACTTGAATTTATAAGATGTTTACTAATTTAAATAAAATAACAAGTTTGTCTTATAGCTTTATCATTGAATTCCTAATTAGATAGAATGATGATATAGTTAAGGATGACTATGTTATATAGTGAATACCCCAAATAGCATAAAAATATAAATAATATGTAATTCCACACATTAAGAATAATAGAGAGTCAAAGAATAAGAAACCTCTTTGGGTAACCGCCTTTTACATTATACCAATTAGACAAGAAAATATGCTTATTCAAATTTATCATCTTTATTTCATAAATAAGAGATAAAGAGGGCATGATGTATCCTACACTCTAATATGACTTAAATATAACTAATATAATAATTATGAAAAAGGGTTAGGAATGCCAAACAACATTATTATTAGTATTATTATTTAATTAAATAATAATAATAATAAGGAAGTATAATAATTATTATCAATGCATCCCACCTTATTATTATTAAATGAATAAATACATAAGCAAATAATAATAATAAAGTAAAAAGTATTTAAAAAATGAATAATTAGGATAATGGTAAAATAAGTAACAACAATTTATGGAAAACCCTAAAAATATAATAAGTGTGTCCTAAAAATCCATTCTATATAAGGAGGGAAAGAAAGAGAAAAATGCCATCTCTCTTTTGCACAACTCTTTTAAGAGTTTGGGGGTGACCTCCTACTAAAGAAAAAAAGCAAGGTCCACTCTTGGGTGGAGAGTTCCCCCACTTTTTGTTTGTTGGTCATGTCAATGATCAAAGTATCACTACATTCCTCAATTCACCAAGTTATAGGTAAGACAGATTCTTCATAGCACCTAAATTTTATTATATTTCCTTTAATAAATCCTGTTATTGTATTTTCTTTAGTAAATTGGGCTATTACATATGGCATCAGAGCTCTTTTCAACCCTCAAAATTTATGGGGCTGTCCAAATTAAGGTTGATAAATAGACATATAGTAACTATGATTTACTTTTTCTGAAATCTTACAATTACTTCCTCATTCCATTTTTATTAGTATTTATGAAGGCCATTAATATATTTTAGATCTCACATCTTGTAATGTAATATAAGACTTAAAAGTTAAAAAATAATATATAGATCTGACATTAAGCATTAGATTTATCAAGATTTAATCTTGAGTAGGCCTAATGGTTAATAACATGTGTTTCCTCTTAAGAAGTCACAGGTTCAAATCCAGAGGAGGTAGAAGGGGGTAAGATATATATACCTTGAAAGACTTTACCAGTCATTATTATTATTATTATTATATATTCTTCTATCTTGTTTGGTAATTTTATATAAAAAGCTGTTATATACCTACATTTATACACAATTCTTTAAGAAACAAATCTATTACTCTCCGCATAGTATATCTACATACAAATATCAAGCAAGCAATTTTTTTTCATTGCATTTCAATTATGATCTCAATAATTTCAAGAAGAAGTTTGGACATCAATATGGCAGATCTGGCTCAACCCACAAATCGTTCTCCCCAAAAATAGAATTGCAACAAAGATCGTACAAAGAAAGGAGATCAGATCTGCCATAACCGATATGAGAGTTCAGTGGAAAATAAAGAACTTGTAGTTGTGTTATCTTTTTTCTATAAAAGAATCGACAAAGACTCAAAGAGTCACTGTGGAGAAAAGTAATGCAGCGTATGAATGCTATCACCGTGAGAGGGTGTGAATGTTGAACGTATTAGTTTAAAGAGATGGAATTCATTCCATATATCATAGTTGATTGATTTATCTCTGGATTGCTGAATGATTTGAATTTACTGAACGTTATGATTCTGTGATCCACTTCTATGATTGTTATGTTGTGAACAAATCTGAAAAATAAAACGAGAGGCATGGGATCGATGGTATTACCTCTGCTTGCTACAACGTGGAGATGATGATCTACTATTAAATAATAATTGTGAGCACGCGCCCCTGTAAAGCTGTAACCTAGAGAAATGAATCAATTTGTGTGTCTCACAAAGGAAGGTTCCTGGTGTGTGGTTAATAGATCTGCATACTCACCTTCATGAAGAAGACTAGTTGCTGCTCACCTACGCCATCGAGCACTTCGTCTACTCTACGAAAAGGTTAGAGAAAGGAGGAGAGATGGATGAGTATAGTTGAGAGAATAACTACAAGAAAATGTCATTCAACCCAAATATATGTGTGTAAGTTTGAATATGGAAATGATAAGTATGCAGGTTTTAATGATCATGGATCGCAATTTAAACGATGGAGGGTCCACATGGATATCAATGTAAACTACTGGTACTTAGTGGATAGCATTCACAACCTCCACGAGAAACCCTAAATCTTGTTAAATATATTGTACCCTCAACAGTATGACCGTACACTGCCAGCTGTATTGCACAGTTGTACTTTCTATTTTCGTCTTGCTTGAGCATATATAGCTCAACCATCTTACATTGTAACGATCTTTCGGCCTTGCTTTATACAGGTAGTCAACCATCTTATTGCACCCATCTTCCGAAGTTCGTACTTCTTCATACATTTCAATATAACTTTTTTATTCTTTTCTCCGTGATTTCTCTTTGCTCCATTAATTTATCATGGTAATGAGTTTCAGCAGCAGTTCTTCTACATAGTTCGAGCAACACGACCTCACGTACTACAGAGCTATTAATTACATCTTGAGAGCACGCTACACGCTTTTTCATTGAGAGCTATCGTATTTCCTTTAAAGACGCCAGTTTGGCGGATGAAGCAGAGGTACAACGCCGAAGATCCCGACGGTAAGAGAACGCTAAGAAGAAACAAGAAGATTCTTGTAATCTTTCAAGAATCGTCAAAGATAGACGAAGAAAAGCCGGAGGAGGAGAGAAAATTTAAAGAACTCGTAAATTTCCATCACATCTATTGAAGATTGAAGCACTAACTAGCACCGAAATTCTTTCAAATCTTTGAAAGATTGACAAATCTTTTCTTCCGCAGGAAAAATTCCGTTAAATTCGGGAAAAATCGCGTCAAACACGCAAAGAAAAGCCATTAAGATCCAAAAGATTCATCTTGTGAACAGACCATGGAAACCAGCCTAGCAAGGACAAGGAGAGTGCGTATCGCCGTAGAGAGAATTCAACGCCGGATCTTTACGCTACACCCGACGTACCAAGTAGATCAGTAAGAAGGTGCATGACGGTTAGTCGTTTGGAGTGCACATGAGAACTTTTCACTTGAGAAATCCCGGTGTCATCTCGACCGTCCATCACCAAGAGACATCGCAGAGATCCATTCCATCGCGAAATCTGAATCGGAGCTGGACGAGTAAAGAAACCGCCTTCTAAAACTCCGGATACTAAATCAACCATCACACCGCCCATCTCACAAGACAGGGCAGCAGATAGCCCCATGGCATATCGATATTCGGGTTTCGTTGTCAAAGAAACTTGACATCGCATTCGCGAAATCGACACGCGATATAGCAATAAGATTCTACCGCCCGCTTATTAGGACACGCATAACATTGGCAGTTAATTCGGCCGACATTTCGGCATTCTGGTTTCAAGTTGTCAAAGAAACTTCACATCGTAACTCGTGAAATCGCGCTTACGCGAATCCTGATTAGATCTCACCGGTCTATCTTCTCTGACACGTATGGACATCGAGGGCACCGCTGGCCAGACGGTAGATTCGTAGTTTCGGGTTGATGTTAATTCGAGCACTGCAAAGTCAGCATTGTCCCAGTTGAATCGGGGATCGCTTCATCTTCCGACGCGGCAGAGCGCATATCCGCTAATTCGGAAAGTCCCGAAGAGGAAAGTGCCATCGGGAAATCGGGATTCGGAAATCGCAACCTGGTGAAACGAGCGACGAAGTTTTCCAATGAAACTCGACGCGAACGAAGTCAGCCCATCTCGCCTTGCTGTGACGCTGGCAGATCAAGCTGGAACCTGGCAAGCGACTTCCATCGGGTTTTTCTGGATTCGGCATTCGTGGGATCCTCGGAGACAATAGTCCGACATAACATATCGCGAAATCGCGAGAGACCACGAATCGTTCATCTGGCTGGAGACGCTGTTGTCGCAGATCGGTTTCATATCGAAAAGTCCCGACAGGATGGTTATCGAAAATCTACGATCGCGGGAACCGAGGAATACAACCGAGATCGTAAATCTAACCTGATTCGCTGATATCCCGATATCGATCTTAACCGTCCGGACACGCGTATCCGGACCGCTGGAAAAGTCCAGCATGCATTATTTTTTCGTGATTTCCGCCACATTTAGGCCAAAGAAATCCGAAAACCCGCTTTAAAAGAAAGACGCTGTAATACATTGCAGAGACCAAAGGGCCAATTCGTCCGATAAGCTCCCCGACCATCGCATAACCGTATTTGGCGAGATCGAAAATAATGCAATTCTTTCCTCACTTTTCCGGGATTTTTTATATGCATCGCTCAAATAACGAGATCGACTCGTGGTCCGACTCTTCGAAAGAATACCACGTAATTCCAGTCTCTCTTCGAACATGCATCGCTCCCGCAAGCACAAGAATGTCAACCGATCTTGATATGTGGAACCAGATCCAGCCACCCTCATTGCCATGACAAATGCTTAGAGAATTTCTCAGGCAACTCGAGGGACCAAGGGAGAAAACAAAGCAAAATTCGATACGTAATTGCGGATGATTCGATTTTTTCGAAAACCACAGCTACCGGTAGCCTCCAAATGTGCCCGACATCCTCAAATCACCAAGGAAATGGACAGGTAAAAAACAGCTAAATCCATACCAGGACACAATTCAGACTCTTTAATGACAGAGTCCCAGATCGATCAGCTCATGACTGCAGTCATGGGACGCCAACCGCATCGTAGACCATTGGTGAAACGTATCAACGATCAACTAATAGTTGGTGAAAATTCCCCGTAATACTCCGTGAAATTTGAAATGTATTGTAAATGCATCCCATAAGTGAATCCAAGGATCCATAAGATTTTCCACGGCATGAACTAATTATTCTTCAGGACATGAGATACATTCACATCCGCGCTGATGAGTCAATCTCAATGCCTTCCAAACTCAGCTCTCATTCAGAAGAGGGAAAGGCGAGGGTAGAGGAAGAGGGAATAAATCCGTGGTAACCCTCATACCGCTGGAGGAAATAGACAACAATATCCCACCCAAAACTTCCAAGGTCACATAAATCAACAACAAAATCAACATAAGAATTTTCAGCCTCAAAGAGTAAGTAGGGAGAAGGTCGAATGACAAATCCAAAGATTCAATGTTTTATTGCAAAGTATGGGCACTATGAATCAATGCATGAAGAAGTGTGGCAGACGCCTCTCGTGCGTATAACATGTGTCAAATTCATATCGAGACGTCCAGGTTTTTCTCATGCCACAAACCTAACAACAACCCAAAGATCTCCGGGTTGTCGGATGCTGGATGCGTGATCACATGACGTGTAAGAAAGAATTCTTGCCTTGATTCTTCACTCTCCTCTGATATTTCGGTAACAGATCATTTAGTCAAAGTTCACATGAAAAGGAACCTGCTCCTATTCTTACAAAACAAACAAAGAAAGATTACAAACAACGCCTGGCCATGTACCCGTAGACTTTAAACATAATTTGTTAAGTGTAGGACAACCCATTGAAAAAGGATATAAGGTACTTTTTGAGGGAGCATCTTGTAAGACCCATGATAGAAAACCCAACGGTAAAATTAATTTCGAAATCCTATGACCCAAATAGATTTCACCCCTCAGAACTGCAAATCTAAATCAACCTTATGCACGAGTGCATCAACCATGAATGAATCAATGGTTTGGTATACAAGATTTGGACACCTACCATTCCAGAGTCTAAGTCCTCTTCAGAAAAACTCCATGCTCAAAGGTTTACCTATTTTTAAAGAGCAAATCCCCCATGTGAGTCTTGCATACTTGAAAACACAAAAGAACCAGCTTTCCACAGTCCTCCAATCAGTTTCAAACATCTTGAACTTGTCCACACCGACCTATGTGGACCAATGCAAATAGAGTCAATAGGTGGTAGTTTTTACTTTCTAACATTTATTGATGATTTCAACAGAAAATTTGATATTTTCTCAGACACAAGTCCTAAACATTTACAAAATTCAAGACCCAAAGGCATCTGAAAACAGAGTGGTAAATTTCTCAAAGTACTCACAAAGGTCATGGAGATGAGAATATAACCTGTGTAGGAGTTTTGCAATTCTCTGCAAATCTCAAGGTATCATCATGCAAGGAACAACAAGGTATGTTCCAGAATGGAGTGGTCAAGAAAAAATCGCATTCATCATGAATATGGGTAAGAACACTTCAAAGAAAATGTCTGGGTCAAGCAAGTAGCATGCTCGCTTTATCTTTTGAATGCATCACCAACCTCCAGCCTACATGAAAGTTCCCCAAGAAGCATGGAGGGGAACAAAGCTCAATGTAGCTCATCTCGGGACATTTGGATGCATAGTATATGCACACGTACCTTCCTATAATTAAGGAAGAAGCTTGATGACTGAAGTGAAAAATGCATTTTCACCGGCTACAGTGAAACATCTAAAACTTTACAGGTTTTGCAATCCCATCACCAAGAAATTAATTCCCAGCAGAGATGTAAAATTCCTGGAAAATCAACTCTGGAATGATTCAAAAACCAGCATAAGTGATAGTCAAAATCCTTTTGTTGCCAAGTTCGAAAACACAGAAAACGTAATGAAGCCAAGACTTCAACCCATTCCTTCAAGAATGAAAGTCCAAGGACAACCAGATAACCCACAGGATAACTCAACTTCCGTTAGAATCATCAACCACGTAATCAGAGAACTCAAGTTTGAGAGAAATCCATCAGTCGTTGGATGACTTTGAGCAGCAGCACCTATTTGTTTTTTAATGTCATGTCAACTACATCCTATAGAAGCAACTATGAGTTTCATTGGGTTCAAGCCATGAACCAAGAAATTGACCATTGAGAAGAACAAGACATGGATCTTGTTGATCCGCTAACTCACAAAAAGAGTATTGGTGTCAAGTGGGTCAACAAAACCAAACTCAATGAAAAAGGGATGCATTGAAAAGCACAAGGTAAGACTTGTTGCCCAAGGATTCACAACAACCAGGTATTGATAATGTGAAACTTTGTTCAAAAGAGTAAATATTAGATGACCAGAAGGGACTTTGTTGGCCATAGCGCTGACAACACAAATGGAAAGTTTACTAAATGGATGTCAAGTCGATTCCTAAATGGTTTTTGAGAAGAAGAAGTTTATGTCAATCAACCACCGGATTTGAAGTCCAAGAGCACCTGCAAACAAAGTGCATTATTGAAGAAAGCTCTAGGCGATTTAAAGCAGCTCCAAGAGCTTGGTACGAGAATTGACACTCACCATCAAAAGTGGTTTCAATAGAAGTCAAAATGAACCTACACCTTTATACCAAAACATATCAACATGGTAAATACTAATTGTAAGTTTATATGTTGATGACATGATTTCATAGGAAATCTAGAGCTAACAGATTCTCAAACATGCTTAGCGTAACTGAAGCCGAGATGACAGATCTTGGCATCATGAAATATTTTTTAGGTCTACTGAGGTTCATCAATCAACAAAGGAGTTTTGTCTATCAACAAAAGTATGCAACAGACATCATCAAACTGTTTCGCATGGAAGGATGCAATCAAATGAAACCCCATACCCATTAGCAACAAAATTAAGCAAGAAAGATGAAGGTCCCACTGTGGACTCTACTCTCTACAAAAATTTAGTAGGCAGTCTGTTGTATCTCACAACAACTAGGCATGATATGGTGGCGAAGTTAGCCTAGTTTCCGCATTCAAGTAACCCACCTGGCTAGATTCACACTGGAGAATGGCATAACGAATTTTGAGATATGTAGTAGAAACACTACATTTTGGTTTATGGTACACCACATCCGATTGTAATCAACTTTCTGGTTAAACATACAGTGATTTTGCAGGCAACCTAGACTACGTGAAAAGCACACAGATATGTTTTTCAACTGGGCACCTAACCATTTCCAAGGGCATCAAGAAGCAACCAATTGTATCAAAATCTTCTGCATAGGCAGAGTATTACGTAGTCAGCTACCCCACTTTTACCGGTTGTATGGCTCAAGATTATTGAAAGACATGTCACAAAATGAGAAGGATCCAACTCCTATCTTCTGTGACAACACATCAGCAAATTGCATTATCCAAGAACCATGTGTTTCACAAGAAAATACATTGACACTTCTGCTTCATTTCATACATGAATTAGTCAATAATGGTGACATTGCACTACAATTTTGTGGTTCTAGAGAGATCAGCTTGCTGATATCTATACAAAGCCACTAGGAAAATGGCTTTTGACTCCGTGAGACGCATTTAGTATAGTCATCAGCCTGCTGATTGTAACCGGTTGAGTCTAAGAGGGAGTGTTAAATATATTGTACCCTCGGCAGTGATGACCGCAGACACCGCCACCAGACTGGATGGGGCTTGTAAAATTTCTATTTTCATCTGTTTACATATAGCTTCAACCATCTTACACATTGTAACGACCTTCCAGTTCTGTGACTTCTCACACATTCTTTGGCATCGTCACTTTTTCTCTCTGCATTTTTCTTTTGCTCCACAATTTATCAAATCTAATCCAGCTTAACACGTCTACCAAGTTAACCGTTAGAGAAGAAAAAACTGGGATATGAATCGACCATTGGCGTTCCTGTCATATGAGAGAGAAAGTGTAACATTCAGTGATGGGATGGTATCTTTTGAGGTTCATTGTGGTAGAAAGGTCAATAGACTGTCATCTTGACAGAGTAGTAACTTGGGAGACTTAGTTTTCTTATATCAATTGGTTTTTTCTTGAAGACTTGCAACAACCAGGTACTATCGTACGATATGGATTACAATCTCCTAATCGCTTATTGAAACGCCTATTCCTTTCATGGAACTCAAACCTAATAAATGTTGCCAAAAGAAATCTACGTACCTATCCACTTTCAATTGCTTGAATATACTTATTAATGTTTTTGGTTAGCTGTTTTACTAAATGGTTTTTTCTCTCTGGTTATATAAATTTATAGGAATCACTATTTTTTATAGTTTAAAATCCATTTTTGAATGCAGAAATGGATTCAACATACTGAAAAACTTTCAAGCACTAGAATTTTACAGAAATAATCACTTAAATCTACTAATCCAACAATTTCTCACCAAATTTTAAACAAATATCCCTTAAAAAATTCTTCATAAGAGGGATCTCCGGAAAATACTCGAATGATTATTAATTAGAATGGATGATTATCTTGATAGCGGACCGGAGCCTATTGTTAGACAGATTGACCCCTACTAACTAATGTAAAAGTTGACTGAATAGCTGTGATTAATGGTTGCTTGACACGATTCTTTATTCATTGCAACTCATTCTTTGAACGAATACTAAGTAACGTTCATAGTTCTGATTGATTGATAGTCCGGCGTTGATCTAAGTCATTAGCTCAGCAAAGCAGGAGAGTGGAGATAGGCACTACAGAGCATCGTATACAAACCATCTTCCCTGGTGGGTTTATTGTTTCTTTTAGCGAAAAGAAAAAAAAATGATTGAAAATATAATAATGCTCCTTCACATTCATTGATAACAGTCCAAATTAATCAATGCAAACACATGCAAGAACCTTTAACTTATTCTTATTGTTATATATGTAAATGAAAGTACCTTTATCTATGTAATATTGACATGTAGAAATTCTCATCACTCCAGAGTATAGAGTATTTACAGGCACGTGGTAAAGAAATCTAAGTTGCCGAGACCTGTATAGCTAAATTTGATTTAAAAACGAAATTTAATTTTCTAAACTAAATGAACTATTAGTCTCATATGAAAATGATATTTCCTATATTGTCGGGTGCCTGGTATTCTTTTGTCAAGGTCAAAAAAATATGTGATGGGTTCTTGCGAACTTCAAACCCTAGTCGAGGTCAGAAATATGAAGGAGAATGTCAGGGCCTATCTTCTCAATTGAGGAAGCGATGGACTCTCCAAGTGGGATATGATAATCATGATTAGATGGATTCTGGGCATTAATATCTTGGCCAGTAGATCGCAGTCGGAACTACATAGATGAACGATGCAAAGGGGAGTTTGGGCTCGCAATTCAGAAATTTGAGAAGTCTAGATTTGCATTTGCAAATTTGCATATTTATTTATCATTTTGATATGGTATTAGTATGGTATTAGAATGTAGATGTTAAAATTTAATTAAAAAGCACATAGGTAAGTGTTTCTCATCCCTAGGCACCTAAAGGGTGAGAAAGTGTCTAATGTGGGCCCTGGTGATTTAATTTGTGAGATGCAAATTAAAAGGTGACTTTATGACTTTAGTGAGGGTGACTGAAGAGACACTCAATCTCAACCACTCATCTAATCTAATCTCACCCATTGGATTAAGAAACTCCTCACCTACCTCATGAGGTCGATTAGGGTTGGATGGCGCACCCATTGTTGGGTTGTTGGTTCATTGTTGAGAGAGCAAGAGAGAGAGAATTTTCGAGCTTGAGAAGATGCCATTTTTGTAGAGCTAGGGCACACATCCCAAGGCTTCTATCTAGCACATAAATCGAGGCAACAAGTACAACATTGAATGCAGGCCATACTGTATAGATAGAGCAGGTCGTACAACAAGCAGAGAAGGCACAAAAATCGAGGCAAGGTACACTCCGAGTAGAGAGGCCATACTGTACGGATTTTCGAATTCCGTACAACAGGAAAAAAATGCATGGAAATTGAGGCAGAAAGTACAGTCTGTACTATACGGATTCCATACAGTCCATACGACTGTTATTCAGGCACAAAAATTGAGGTTAAGGCGCTGTGCTATTTTTTGGAAGTTTCGACACATTTCCCA
>SNQJ01S0018116.1:11088-21148 GCA_010110895.2 Picea sitchensis | reverse complement strand
ACAATTAGGGTTTGACCAATCCGCAAAAGGGGATTTGGTCAATTTCAATGCCCGACATGATCAATCCAGAAAAGGGGATTGAGCTAATGAATAATAAATATATTTTATCTTTTACTTTATCCACAAAAGGGGATAAGAATATTCTTTGTAGTTACACAATATTTGAACAAATGAGGTCTAGAGCCTTGGGACTCTAGATTAGCCTTTAATCTTTGTTCTGAAAGTCTAGAAGGACAACTAGAGAGTACTCGTGCTTCCATCATGTTGTGATGTGGACTTTAGATGCTTACTATAGTCACTTGGGTGGCTTATACTATTCCAATAGAGAGTGTTGTGGAAGTTGTTGGAGATAATAGAGGGTGTTGTGGAGGATATGGTGAGCTAATTAAAATTCTATAATTATCATAATCAAATTAACTTCGGGGCAAAGTTTCTTGAAGGAGGGGAGTATGTCACGCCCCACATTATTATTAGTATTATTATTTAATTAAATAATATTAATATTAAGGAAGTATAATCATCATCCTAAAAGGATCATCCCGATATTATTATAAATAATAATAATAATTATCTGAAGGGGACCATTCCCACTTTATTATTATTAAATGAATAAATACATAAGTAAATCATAATAATAAAGTATAAAAAGTACTTAAAAATGAAAAATTGGGGTAATGGTAAAATAAGTAATGGCAATCTATGGGAAAAACCTTAAAAATATAATAAATAATTCAAGTGGATCCTAGGTATCGATTTTTGGTTCTATATAAGGAGGGAAAGAAAGAGAAAATGGGCATCTCTCTTTTAGTTGAGCTATAGAGAGGTAAAGGCCATGGATTTGTTGGTTGAGTAGTGGATTAAGGGCTTGGGGGTGACTTGCTACTAAAACAAAGTAGCAAGGTCTATGGTTGGGTGGAGAGTCATCCCCCACTTTTTGTTGTGATAGTCAGGTTAGTGATCAAGGTATGGATATGTTCCTCAAGTCACCATGTTATAGGTAATATGGGTTTGGTATGGCTACATTCCTCAAGTCACCATGTTATAGGTAAGATGGGTTCTTCACCACCTGCTCTTCTCAATAAGAATTTTGATGAATAATCAAAGGTTATTTGGATTACTTTACAATGATTATGTATTTCCTTTAGTAGATCTGGTTATTACATGGGAAAATGTTTTCTTTTATTTTCTTTAGTGAACCATGCTATTACAAGGAACTTAACATATCGTGCCTCTTTTAAAATGCTTTTCCCTCAAAGATTGTAATTGAGGGTGTTTCTTCATGAATTACTCATCTTCCAATGTATCTTATTTTGGAGGCATATTCTTACACTTGATTAGGTACTCCATAATGGTTTTGTTTTAAAGAGAAAGAGAACATCAATCTATAACTTTTTCTTGTTCAAAAATCAATTTTCCTTCTTCATTTAATTTTGCAAGTTCAACCTATATGAGCATAGTCTATCCCAAAATTGTTTTTAGGCAAAAGACATGAAAACATTATGAATGCATGAGGAAGGAAAATCTAAGTCATAAGCATGACTTCTCTAATCTTACGAAGGATCTTATAGGGTCCATAAAATTTTGGAGCTAGTTTTTGATTTTTCTTTTATTTGAGATTTCATTACTTATATGGTTGGAGTCTCACATATACCTAATCCCTGCCACAATTTATCTTTCACTTTGATGTTTATATGCTTACAAATTCATCCTTTTCTAGGCCATTTGGAGGTTTTCTTTAATTATTTGCTAAGTTTCCTTACTCTTTTCAATATATGAGTCTACTACATGTACTTTGGAATAGTCTTGTAAAAAGCATGTGACACTTTTCTAGATAACCATAAAGAGCTTGAATGGAGACATCTTAGTAGTTGTGTGATAGGTCATAGTTACCATGATTCTACTAGAGGAAGCCACTTGACCCATTGGGATCATTTGTTTGAAGAATAGTAATAAAGATAACCCTCTGAACATTTGTTCACTATTTTGGGTTGACAATTTTCTTGTGGATGATATGCTAAACTTATAGCTAATGTTGTTGATGTTATCTTCCATAACTCCATCCAAAAATTTCCCATGAATTTTGTATCCTTATCAGTTACTATTAATTTAGGAAATCATGAATCTTTTGAATTTCCTTCATTAAAAATTCTTCTACTTATCTTGTAGTATATGTACTTTGAATTCCACAAAAATGTGCATATTTGGTGACTTACTCATGACCACAAAAATAACATTCTTATCTTCCAATTTTGGTAAACTTGTAATGATTTCCATTGATATCTCTTCCCATAGTTGATTATGTATTTGTAAGGGATGAAGTAATCATGGAGTATCCATATTCTCTCCTTTATTTATTTGGTACACTTTACATTCTCTTACAATTTTTTTATTATCTTCCTTCATTCCCTCTCCCAAAAATTCTTTCTTGATGCCTCAATATGTTTTAAGGAACCCTAAATGTCTTGGCATTAGAGAGTTACAAGACTCCATTAGTATTTTTTGTTTCAAAACTCAAAGGAATGACCAAGAACTCAAAGCTCCCTTTATATGATCTAAAATATATTTTAGAAATGTCTTCCTCCATCAATCTAATTTGATGGTATCCTGATACAAGATCTAACTTTGTGAAGTAAGCCAACCCATGAAGCTCATACAATAGATTATCAATATTTGTAGTGTGGAATTTATCCTTGATGGTGAATTTTTTATATCTTTATAATTAAGACCAATGTTATCAGAACCAGAATTCGGACCGAACCGGTTGACCCCAAAAATGTGAAACCAGACCGAACTGGAAAAAACCCGGTCGACCAAAAACTACATAAAATATTTGTGTATAAATGGTTTGGATTCATATGGATGCACATGAATGTGTGTGTGTGTGTGTGGTNACCACACACACACACGCACACACACACACACACATTCATGTGCATCCATATGAATCCAAACCATTTATACACAAATATAATTTTTTTATCATTTATATAGCAGGTAAGACTGCATATAACCAAAATAGCACCGAGTGCAATCCATCTCTAAACCAAAATACATCAACAACGGGAGTTTAAATCCATCTCTAGAGTAAAAAAAAATCATGCTACAAAAAATAACTACATATCATCAAGAAAATTACTTATATTTGGATCCTCATCATCATTGTCACCCTCTAAGCGTTACAATAAGATAGAAAAATATTAACATGCCTAATAAGTGATTTTACTTAAGTGAATGGTACATTTTTACTAGGGTCATGACACAAGAGTTCAAAAATCAATGTCACCAACATCGAGGTACATACATGGCTTGGTGCTCTTGATTAAATGTCAGTTCCATACCCTCATACACGATAGAATCTAGTGGAAACATTGCAATCTCGCCAATATTGAAATCCTGAAAACTATTGAGTCTGTTGAATTTTGACTGGGAACTAAAATTTTATTTTCTACATATGAAGTCCAATGAGGTTGGAACGACTCTCAAACATCATGAAACAATTAATGGTAATGTTAAAAATTTAAGTAAAAGGATGAAATGAAAGATAAAGGAGAATGTCACTTTTAAGAATTTAACATTACCATTACCCTAGGGTTAGGTAATAGGTCCCCCTTCCATTAAACAATTGTTTTTTTTTCTAAAGCAATTTGAAATCCGTGGGCCTAAATTTGCCATATAGAACCGACATGTTTCATACATAACGAGCCGGTTCAGTGAAAATGATCGATTCGGTACCGAACCGACTGATTCATGTATAGAATTGGATGGTTCAGTACCAAACCAACCAAAATAAGTTCTATCACACCGATTAGATTGTTTTTCCCTCCAAATTAGTTCAACCGACTGGTTTTGTTGGACCAATCTAATTTTAATAACACTGATTAAGACAAATCCTCCAAGAGTTATAATTTCTTCTCACCATCACTATTGGGGCTTAAAATTAACTCTTTCTTAATCAAATAATACCTACAACCAACATGTCTTGTCCATTTTCGCAATCTCACTTTTTTGTTGATATAGATCTCTATAAGTTCTTTTTAATAGGTGTACTTAGAGGTATGAGATCAATTTGAAGTTCATAATATCTCTATGGAGGTATTCCCTTAGGAATTTCTTGGAAGACTCTAAATATTTTTCAAGGTATGTTTTAATTATAATGGGATATTTTCATCTTCCCGATTTACCTCCATAGAATAAAGTCTAGCAATAACTCCACTACAACCTTATTTTAGGATATTTTCCATTCTATGTGAGAATATCATTTGAGAATGAGGACATTTGAACCCATTATTCATATTCAATTTCCTTTTCTTTGAGTCTCATAAATAAATTATTACAATTTGTAGAAATTGTACCTAGGGTTCTCAATTATTGAATCCCTAGAACCACATATAGTTCTCCAATAGGAATGACATACATGGGTATTGATAGGTTATGATTTCATCATAATAAGTTTGATGATGGAATATTATTATTGATTATGGAAATTTTCTCCATAATCAATACTTCCCCCGTCAACAACCATTACTTGAAAATTGGTGATTGAGTACACAAAAGAATTGAGACGCTCTACTAATATTTTATAAATGAATTTAAAGGTAATATTTGAATCAACAAGTACTATGATTTTTTTCTTCTTGATGTATTGCACTATCTTGAGGTTGCGAGGCACTAATACATTTTCTAATGAATGAATTGATATTTCACATTTGGTATTTTGATCTATGCTATGCAAACTTTCCACATCTTTTTCTTGATCTTTTGGGTTCACAATTTCTTCCTCACCTATTTGTGGAGGTGTCTCTATTTCCTCCTCATCATTATATTTCAATTTGAATAATTTTATTTCTTGGAATTTATGTCTCTTGGACCATTTTCTATTATAACCAAAGCATATTCCCTTTGTTCATATTTCATAAGTTGAAGCCATGTCCCTGTGTAGATTCCTCCTTTTCCTCATCACTTTATGAGTGCACCTCTATATAGTGTACCTTGACCTTCCCCATGCACCTGCATGCCTCTCCCAAGGCTCTTTGCAACTGAAGAAAAGATTGTTTCTTCTCAACTCATTATGAGTCACCTCATCCAAATTCTCCTTTCCGGTCCACTCCTTATGTAAAGGATTCTTATCCTTGTTTTTCTGGGGAATGAAAGGTTTGAAGAAATATTTGTTATTTGGGACCACATCCTCCATGTCTCGTGTACTGATGATGGAATCTTGTAGAGTTTCAGGTTTGAAGGATTTCACCCAACCACGTAGTGGCTCGAATAATCCTTCATTGAACAACATAACTAGTCTCTTCTTGAAATTATCTATCACCATGACTCCAATCCTCTAGAACTATGTAATGTAGGCATTCGATGTCCCAACCCATTTGATTTGTGCCAACTCTCTAAAATGAAGTTCCATATCCTTTTTTTCAAATCACTCAATCAACTTCTGTGTGAAGTCCAGATAGGAAGTAATGTTGGCATGTCCCATAGTGACCAATCCATGGTACCACCACTCATGGGCCTCTCCATATAAATGCAAGGTAGAGAATTTAATCACTTCTACCTCTATCATAGGGTTGAGTTGGAAGTAGGTTTCCAAATTGTGTACCCATGCTCTAACTATGCACTTGTTCAAACTATCAAAGGAAGGAATGGTTAACTTTCCAACATTTCTCATGAGATCCAAGTTCTATTGACCCCCGTTAAAATATCATGGTTTGTTCCTATGTTTGATAGTACATTAGTCCTATAATTACATTGCTTCTTAGAAATCATCACCAAGATCCTGATACTCCATCAAGTAATCACTAAAATATTCACCTTGTCGTGGCTGCTCTTGATTTCTTGTTCACTAATCCTCAAATAACTGAGGAAAAATAGGTCTAGGAATCACTCTATTGGTGGTCCTAGTGTTTTTTTGTGAAGGAATACTATTGTCACTACCTTATGCATGGTTGCTGTTGTGTCCATTAGTACCCCTTGAACCATTGTTTCCGCCATGGTTTTGGTTCCCATTGTGTCCATTGGAACTCCTTCCACCATTGTTACCCACATGGTTTTGATATGCTTGAGTGATGGTGATTAACTATTTCATGAGATGTACCAGCTGTTGTTTCCCCCTAGATAAATCATTTAGGATATGCATGGAACTGTCCTCAAGTCTCTCATTGTTGTCTCCCATGTCTCCCTCTTTCTGTGATTTTGGTTGGTCCTCTTCTTCTTCTTCTTCTGAGTGAAATATGTTTTCTGATCCTCCTTGCCTTCTATTTATGTAAGTTATTTATTCTCTGTCTCCTTGCCTCATGAAACAAAATACACTCACAGGATGACAATACTGTGTCTCTGATACCACTGTAAAATCCCCACTATTTTTTTTGGATTTGTTTTTAGTTTAGCAATGTAGGCATTCCATCAAACAGTTTGCACACTAGCATTCTATCAAATAGTTTATATGTATTTCTAACCTAAAATGTAATTTACAATGAAATACCAATATAGATATTCAAATATATTTATTGCGTTAAATATGTGTGACATCCTAAATACATTAAAAAACCCAACAAACAGTACAACACAATAAATGAGGAACCTGATATATAATTTCTATAGGCTGTCTTTGCAATTTTCAGGATAAATATTCATGTAGATGACAACATAATATGATCAACAATCCATCAAATAAAACCCACCAATAGTATGACTCTACTGCAAAGAAATCGACCCCTCCTATAATAGTAAAGTTTTCCCACAAAATAAATTGGCCTAGCTCCAAGAATGCACCCTTCACCAATAGAAATTGGCCCTGCATCAAGGTATTTAGGCCCCAACAAAGATGTAACTCACCTAACAAGTAAATGGAAGCCCCAAAAACACTAAACTTGGCCCTTGGACAAGTAAAATTTGTCCATCACACTAGACTTAGCCTCTAGACAATGGACATGACCCCTCTCAGCAAAATGCTGCCTTCTCTCAATGTAAATTGGCCTCTATAGAGTAGATCTTGGTTCCTTCTATGAAAACTCGGGCTGTAAAAGGAATAACACGAACTATTAGTAAATATATTGACCCGACATCACAATAATCACAACCCCAAACTCAAATTTCCCTCCTCAAGCCAAGTCGACCTCTACAAAAGAAAATCCAACTACCAAATGATGAAATCTCAGCCACAATGAAGCACAATGAAAAGATGTGAATGATCTTCTCTATGAAACTAGCTAGGGTGGATGGTCTCACCATCTAACCCAATCTTCCTCTCTAGAGTTTTTCTTCTCAAGAGATAAAATCCACAAGAGCTCCTCAAATTCGTTTTCAGAAAAATAACAATGCATAATGAGATAGGGTGCCCTCCTTTCTCTTTTATTTCCATGTTCACCCTTTTTCTTACCCTTTTTCCCTTTTGATAAAGTAAAGTGACTTTGTAAGCTCAAATTCACTTAAAACACCTTTTCACTTAATTACTCAATATCATTTTTTAAAAAATATTGCTTTTCGCCCCAATGACATCAAATTATTAATTAATCCCCTTTCTTTCCATTGACTATAGCCTACGAGAATCACTTAGGCTATTATGTCAATCTCCTAGAGTAATAATTTGGAAAGGGACATTAAATCAAGAAACAACCAAATATTTTGAAAACCTTAAGGAGGCTATGTGTAAAACTCTTGTTTTGGCCATGCCTGGATTCACAAAAACCTTTATTGTGGAGTGTGATGCCTCAAGACATGGAATTTTTGTAGTTTTAATGCAAGAAGGAAGGCCCCTTGCCTTTGAGAGTATCCATCTTGAAGTAAATAACTTACACAAACCCATTTATGAAAAGGAAATGTTTTCCATATTACATGTAGTTAAGAAATGGTGCCCTTACCTAATAGGAAGACTATAGATCATGATAGTTTGAAGTACTTATTGGAACAACAATTATCTCTAAAAGAGCACCAACACTGATCCAAATTATTTTGAGAATGAAATGAAGGTAGATATATAACAAGGAAATACACAAAGATATTTCAAGAAACAAAGAGATACAATAATAATCAATTTCTATTAATGAATGAAATATGTTGAACCTGTAAAAATACAGAGCGAAATGAACTCGCTAGAATGGTGACAACTTATCTATGAGAAGAGATGTGACAAATACACTCATTTTCAAGAAGATATTTACAATGAGGCTCAAAATACCTTTTAATATAAATCATTGATGAGAAAACCCTAAACATCCAAAACCCTAACCCCAGAAGGTGAAACACCAAAAGGGTTGTGTGTAATGCTCTTGAGCCAATTTTTTTGCTCAGAACACTAACTGTTTACTGTTTGTTATATTTGTTCATGTGTTTGCAGGTGTATCCATAAAGATGTGCATGGGATTATTCAATGTTGATTGACCAATAGATACGAAGAATACAATCATAAAAAATACAAGAGATATAAGAACACCAGTAGAGAATCAACAATGTCAGATCTAACCTTTATTTAGATATTAAGGAGATCCTGTATACAAGAGATCCGTAGATATGGAATAAAGCCCCAATAATAACAAAATGGGCTGCCAACCGATACAATAAGAAGAACAATACAAAGAAAAAGGCCTCCCAAAGGATGTAAGAGAAGATATCCAAGCCTCCAAGGCCACCAACACACATATCTGACTGAAGATAGAAGAATATCTGACTGAAGATAGAAGAACCTGATCAATACGCTTCCAAACCTCTCCAACTGGCTGAGTTGCACCCTTCTCTGGATGCTGCCAAACCCTCAAGTTTTGGCCCACCCTTTCCTGACCTCTAAATCCTCCCAAAGTCACCCAGAATGTAGATCGGGCTGATAGAAACCTCTAGATGAAGTTTCTAGCTAATCTGAGAAGCACTTCTCCTCCAACTAGATAATCCCTAAACTGGATTGCACCCTCCCTAGTTTGATAAGGTCAAAGAGGGTACGTTCTCCCCTCTAGGAACCTCCAAATGCTACCAAAATCTACCAGATCATAGATCGGGCCACTGCTACTAATATTATGAAGTCTCAAGCCAATCTATGAAGATTTGAGCCTCCAAACATTGAAAACCACTTTATGCAATGTGCCCTCCTTCTCTCTAATTCATGCCAAGCTCACAGAAATAAACTGCAAAGATAAACTCCTCCGAAATAGACCAGGAATGATGCGAAGGACCCTACAAAGAGAATCAGGGTTTTGATTTTCTAAAATACCTCATACTTCTTCCAGATCGAACCAATATCTCTAAGATGGTGCACCCCCTAGATGGAAACCGCCCTGGGTTGCACCCTAGCCTAGAAAATGCTTGTAGAACCAACTTGCAACACTGTAGAATGGTGTGGGAGGATTATCTCACCTTTGGGACCAATCCTGGATCAAGAAAGGTAGGATATTTCACCATCGAGTTGATCTCTAGGGTTTTAGACTCAAAACCCTCAAAACTGATTGTACTCAAGAGCTCCAATGCAAATCAGATAATAATCTAGAATGAATAAGGAGTGCACCCTTCCCTTTCCTTTATAGCTCCAATCTATTCCTCCATTGAGTTAGTTTACCCCTAGGGTTAACTCTTAACCTAACTCATCTTTTTCTTTTTCTTTGTTGAGTTACTCCTTTTCCACAAAGTCAACTTAACTTTAGAATATTATGATTTCTAGTTGACTTTGTCCCCAATATGCCTGAGACTATAGTCTAGTGGGGAAATATAGAATACTGAGTCTCTCCAACCCTATTCATCAAGAGGTGGGGGAGATTATAGTCTCCCCTGCTAGAAATTACTTTCCCACAAGCAATTATGAACATGTCTCCTGGATCAACTACTACCCTTTCCACGTGGCATCCTCCACATG
This sequence comes from Picea sitchensis, assembly GCA_010110895.2. NCBI lineage: Eukaryota > Viridiplantae > Streptophyta > Pinopsida > Pinales > Pinaceae > Picea > Picea sitchensis. The sequence goes on along the minus strand of SNQJ01S0018116.1, from coordinate 11,313 downwards.
TAGATTCTCCCACTTAACCAAATATTTATGATGTTTCTTTTTCTTAGCTTCCTCTCTCTGACTTCAAGTATCTCCTTTGGTATCAGTACCAACTTTCCTTCTTCATCCATGGGTGGCAATTCCTCGATAGGAGTGATATGCTTGCTGATGGCCCTCTTCAAACACAAAACATGAAAGACATTATGTATTTTGCTGCCCTGTGGTAGATCCAACTCATAATCTATA
>SNQJ01S0018115.1:129514-159046 GCA_010110895.2 Picea sitchensis | reverse complement strand
GAATGTACACACCCATTGAGCTATCCTTTGTATCTTCATGACCGTACCTGAACCCGATCCATAACCATTTTTGTGTCGGTGTATTTGGTTAGCTTGGGAGATGGACTAAAGAAGCGGGTTGTCAGGCCCATGGATATTGAAGAGGTGGGTTGTCAGACCTGTGAAAAATTCTCTGGGTGAGAGAATTGTTGGGGATTGATTTCCTGAAGGTGCTAAACTGTAGCTACAATGCTCTGAGATTTCTTGTCCGACCTGTTGCTGAAGCCTGGAAAGGAAGTGGGGAAGCCGAAGGACTACTGAGCAAAGAAGGGACACACTTCCTGGGTGGGACATGCATGTGGGGAATGAGGGACTGTAGGTTGTTAGTTTGAGTTGGAACCTGAGACAAAGTCTTTCTTGTTGTCTATGAGCCTTTATCCTAGTTAGGAATCCCTTTACCCGGGTGGAGTTTAGTCCCAGCTCGGGGGTGACTCACTGTTTAGAGTGATGAACAGTATGGTCTAAGGCTGGGAGGTTCGTGGAAGGTATCCACACAATTGGTGACATTCTTACCAAGATAAGTGCCAATTGTGTGATAAATTTACATGTTGCATTGTTATTTACATGCGTATATTTATGGGTTTATCTTATGTGTGTTTATAACTGTCTGTAAATTTATGGGTATTTCCTGTATATGTTGCATGCATATGCATACTGTCATTTTAGTATGAATCTGTGTATTTACAGATGTATTTGTATGTTTACTTTTTATACATAAATGCTTCCGCAAGAGTTCCATGTGTATATAATTTAATTGCATGCAGTTTGAAAAATTTATGTGGCATAACTCAGTTAGATGCTAGGTATGTTACAGTATATTCCGCAGAGAGAACATAACGAGTTCTTTGGTGTAGCGTGGATCAACATGGATGGTCGGGGACGTTACAAATTGGTATCAGAGCTTCAGTTTTCAACACTGAGCCTGGATGGGCTGAGAAAGTTGAGTTGAAGGGAAATGTAACAGAGGATTTATTTCGAAGTGGCCAAATTTCAGTTTGTAGAACGTCTATGGTAAAAGTAACAACAACTGGGCGGAATTGGGGAAAAGCCTCAATTTATGTTGTTAAATTCATGAGAAATTGGAGAAATTTAGCCAAGTGGTGAGGTATTACTAGTTTAATATCTGTTCTAGCAAATTCAGATCCAGAATGGGTTGAATTTGAAGTTACAGTGAAGCCATGACAAATGGAGCGAATTTAGTAATTAAAATTCTCAATTCGTGAATTGATTTTGGGTAAATTTGTTCCAGAAATGTCAACTTACAACAATTTGTTGTTGTATAGGTCTAACTAGTGTTATTAGGGTGAAATTCAACGAATTTTGTGGTTGCAGAATGTCTATGGTAAATTGGGGAAAAAGTTAAGCAAAAGCCCCAATTTCTGTAGCGGAATTCACGAGGAATTGATGCGCATAAAAGTGAATGTGCACAGGTGGTCGCACTAAAAATGCATGATGCGCAGTGAAAATCTTGTGATAGGTAAAATTTGGCACTGCAAGGCAAGATATTGGCGTGCTAGAGCACGTGCTAAATTTTGGTGCCACGCGGAAACATGTTAGTGTGCAGGTGTGCGCTCTAAATTTCGGTGCCACGCGAAAAAATGTTAGTGCGCGGGTGTGTGCACTAAATTTTGGCACCACATGGAAAAATGTTGGTGTACAGAACCACACAATAAATTTAGCATTGCATGGTGTGCACACACATAATAATGATGCGCGTGATGTGCTCAATGTTGGCACAACGCAGTGGAGTTTGGTAGCTGCGCGCACAATGTGGGTATATGTTGCCGCGCGACAGTTTAGCTAGTGGTTCACACAGAGTTTTGGTGCATGGTGGAGATGTACTAAAATATGGCATGGTGCAATGAATAAAGTATAATGTGTGTGGAATATCAACGCTCGATACAAAAACTGCGCGCAACAGGTAATAGTGCAAGAACCAAAACTGCGCGCGGTGGATATTGGTGCGCGACATAAAAATAGTGCGCGCAAGTTATTGGCGTGACAAAGAAGTGATACACAATGGTTTTAAGGTGCAAAAAGCATGATTTAACTTGTACTATTGTTGTGCATGGTGAATATGGGTGAACAGATTAAAATTTGTGCGTGCGAAGTTGTTTGAAGGGTGAACAACAGTGGAAAACCATTGATTTTCTGCGACATTTTATATCATTTGAATGTCATACTTTTGCAACGAGTTTTTGAGGACCTTAAGAGAATTTTTATAAACTTAAAAACCATAGCTCTCAAATAAAATAGCTCGTATAGAGATTTCTAATGGTGTAAACCATTCGTCAAACAAAGCTTTTATGAGAAAGTTACAACACAAACAATGAAGGGTAAATTTTAAGACCCACCTAACTTCAAAGAGCTATAAATTTTTGCTCCAGAATCAGATTGAGGCACATGAGTAGTCAATGGAAAGATATTGAGCCATAGAATATAGTCCCATAGTTCAATTAAATTTATTGGCATGTTAAAAGTGTTAATATGGCAAATAAATTACCTGTAGCATATCAATTATAATATGGTATTTTGGTCTAGAATTTCAACAAGCTGTAACTAACAACCAAGAACCCAGAAAGAGATGAAACTTGGAAAAAGTGCCCATAATATGTATATTAAGAAACCCAATTGATATCCTATGAAAAATACAATGGAGTAGGTGCGAAAATGCATATTTACAGTGCATATTTGCGCCAAGTTGAAAAATGAACAGAAAAATTAATGGGAAAATTTCAAATAGCCATAACTTTCTGCTCAAGACTCGGAATTGAGCATGGGAGAAGGAATTGGAAAGGTGTTGGAAAGTGGAATATAAATACACACCTATAAAATTGATTTGGGCACTTGATTTTCCAAGAAATCAGAAGAAAAAATTTCGATATTTTATTGAACCAGAATGGTTCATATTTTCATGAAATTGTTGAAAGAGTTAGCCTGACAAAGTTTTGTTGGTTGCACATTTTGCAGAGTTAACAACAAATAGATCATATCAATATCAGCATAGATTCCAGAGGAATGGAAGAGGGACAAGGGACTTACATTCAAGAGGATGAGATTAGAGGGATGAATATCCATTTGGGCATTGAAGGAACAAACTCCAATGGACATGGAGATGAAAGGAACGAAAACATGAATATGCCAGAGACCATTAAAAATTTGCAGAAGGATGTCCAAATCCATAAAGATGATAATTAAAGGCTCATGAGAGCCAAGGAGTAGCAGGATGAATTCAACATGAATTTATTGGAGAGATTGAACATAATAGAAAATAAATTGGATAAGGAGAGTGGCTCAAGCAAATCAGGAAGTCACAGGCCTTCTGATGAGAAAATAAAAGCGAGAGGTGTTAGCAGACATCACCATCACTCCCCAAGGAATTCCAATAAGAGAGAAGACAACATCTCAAGTCCATACCCTGTCAGAAAGAATAAGAGGTCTGGGGTGGATGAGATTCGAGGGGAAATGAACAAAATCAAACCTCCTACATTTGATGGCGAGCACAAGAAGGATGAATATGCAGAAACATGGTTGCTAGGAATGATAAATTATTTTCAACTGCATAATTATTCTTCTCATGTAGAAGGTAGAATTTCCATCTATCAACTCAAGGGAAAGGCATCCATGTGGTGGGATTAGCTTGTGTAGGTGCAACACATTAAAGAGAAAAGTGTTACTTGGAAGGAATTCAAGAAGTATTTTGAGAAGAAATACTTGACTAAGAGATATCATGACAAGAAAATGAAAGATTTCTTTGAACTCAAGCTTGGGAGTATGACCATTGATGAATATGAGAGAAGGTTTTTAGATCTGCTGAAGTATGTCTCTTTCATCAAGGATGAGACAGTTAGGATTCAAATGTATTTGAGTGGATTTCCATCATTCATCAGTGTAAAAATACAGTATGATGATCCCAAGACATTGGAGGAGACCATAAGGTGAGCTAAATGCCTATATGATAAAAAAAAAGCAAGGCCAACTTTCCAAAAAGCTTGGGAAGACAAAAAGAAATTCAAGATGGATCAAAGGAAGAAGGGGTCTAAGCCGCCATTCTTCAGAAATAATCCTTAGGGATAGCCAACTCTTAGAGAGCCCAGAGTGATTAAAACAGGGGGTCAAAGGCCAAGGTAGCCACCTATTCAATGTCGGGGTTGTAAAGGAGATCATATGTACAAAGATTGTCCTCATAGAGGTGAAAACGTGAGAACTGTTCACAATGTACAACAAGATGAAACAGTGGAGAAAATGAGCATAAATGTATCAAGGATATATGCAGCCCTCGACAACAAGCAAGCAAGGTATCAGTCACATATGATTGAAGTGGAATGTATGATCAACTACCAAACCTTTGCTATTTTAATTGATTCAGGAGCTAGTCATAGTTATATAGATCCTAAGATGGTGGAAAGTTTTCATTTTCCAAGAAGCAAGCATGGGAAATCTTGGTTGGTGCAGCTGGCTACAGGAGCCAAAAGAAAAGTTAATGAGATGGTTAATTCATGTCTTATGGACATGAATGGACTGAACACCAGGGCATATTTGAACATCTTGCCTTTAGGTTCCAGTGAATGTATAATTGGGATGGATTGGTTGGACTAGCATCATGCCATCCTAGACTGTCATAAAAAGGAATTTACTTGCTTGGATGAGGAAGGGACCATAAGGAAGGGACCATAAGGAAGGTACAGGGAATTCCAAGGGAAGTAACCATCCGAGAAATTTCAGCATTATAGCTGAAGAAATGTTGCAGGAAAGGGTGTCAAATATTTGCAACACATATGGAAGAGACACCTAAAGGTAAGGTGCCAAATTTGGAAGATTATGCAGTCCTAGAAGAGTTTGAATATGTGTTCAAGGGGGTACCAGGACTACCCCCAAAGCGAGATATTGATTTCTCTATAAATTTAATTCCTGGAGCAGCTCAAGTGTCAAAGACTCCTTACAAAATGAGTACACCAGAGTTGAAGGAGTTTCAAATGCAGCTTGAAGAAATTTTGAAGAAGGGGTATATACGCCAAAGTGTGTCATCTTGGGGTGCCACAATCTTTTTCATGAAGAAGAAATATGGGACATTAAGATTCTTCCTTGATTTCAGACAATTGAATAAAGTGACCGTTAAGAAGAACTATCCTCTGCCAAGGATTGATGATCTTTTTGATCAATTGAAGGATGCCAAGATATTTTCAAAGATAGATCTCAGGTCAGGATACCATCAGGTAAGGATTAAGGAGGAAGATATCAGAAATACCACCTTCATAACAAGGTATGGTCATTATGAGTTCACAATGGTTCCATTTGGGTTGTCAAATGCACCAGCTGTTTTCATGTGCTTAATGAATGGTGTTTTCCGAGAATATTTAGACAAGTTTGTCGTTGTCTTTTTGGATGAAATTCTTATATATTCCAAGTCAGAAGAAGAGCATGAACATCATTTGAGGATGGTGTTGCAAGTATTAAGGGAGCATCAATTGTATGCAAAATTAAGCAAGTGCTCATTTTATCAGAAGCAAATTCGTTATTTGGGACACATCATTTCAAAGGATGGGATAACAGTGGATCCTGAGAAGATAGAAGCCATTAGAGAATGGTCAATGCCAAATAATGTGACAGAGGTTAGATCATTCATGGGTCTTGTAGGGTACTATGGGAGATTTATTGAAGGATTCTCAAAGATTGCACACCCAATCACTTCCTTGCAAAGAAAGGGTGTGAAGTTTCAGGGGACATTGGATTGTGAAAAGAGTTTCCAACACTTGAAACAGTTATTAACAAGTGCTCCAATACTAAAGATTGTAGACCCAAATGAATATTTCATTGTTTGCACAGATGCATGTAAAGAAGGACTTGGTGGAGTCCTCACTCAAAATGGGTTTGTTATATGCTATGAGTCAAGGAAGTTAAAGGAACATGAAAGACACTATGCCACTCATGATTTGGAGTTGGCAGCCATAGTGCATGCCTTGAGGAAATGGAGACACTACCTCATGGGGAAAAGGTTTGAGTTGAGAACATACCATAATGGTCTGAAATATTTATTTGATCAACCAACTCTAAATGCTAGGAAAACCAGATGGTTAGAATTTCTAAGCGAATATGACTTTGATATAAAGCATATCAAGGGGAAAGAGAACAAAGTAGTTGATGCACTCAACAGAAGAGTGCATGAATTGCATGCTACATCCATTAGCATGTACCAATCAGATTTGAAAGACAAAATTATAGAGGCTACCAAATCAGATTTGCAATATAAGGAATTAGTGGAAAAATTATAGCAAGGTATTTTGCAGCAGAAAATTGAGGAATATAAGCTAGATAATGATGAAATTCTCATGTACAGGGGCAGGATTTATGTGCCAAATTCTCAGGAATTGAAAAATCTGATATTGAGGGAAATGCATAATGTGCCTTATGCTGGGTACCCCAGATATCAGAAAACTATTGCAGCTGTCAAAAGCCAATATTATTGGCCATGCATGAATAAAGAGGTTGATGATATTATTTCTAGATGTTTGGAATGTCAAAAAGTAAAGGCTGAGCATAGACACCCAACTGGTTTTCTACAACCATTACCCATTCCTGAGTAGAAGTGGGAAGTTGTAACAATGGATTTCATCACCAAACTGCCCATAACAAACAAGCAACATGCTTCTATCATGGTAGTGGTGGATAAGATTACTAAAGATGCTCATTTTGTTCCAGTTAAGCTCACTCACAAGGAAACCAACATTGCTGATGTTTATATGAAGGCAATTTCCAGATTACATGGCATACCAAAGACAATTGTGTCTAACAGAGATCCAAAATTTACCTCAAAATTTTGGAAAGGATTATTTAATGGATTTGGAACAAATTTGAATTTCAATACAACTTATCATCCAGAATCAGATGGACAAACAAAGAGGGTGAATCAAGTGATTGAGGACATGTTAAGAATCTATGTGATGGATAAACCATCAAAATGGTAAGACTACCTACACTTGGTAGAGTTTGTTTATAACAATGGGTACCGAGCATCTCTAAAGATGAGCCCATTTGAGGCACTTTATGGCAGAAAGTGAAACACACAGTAAGCTGGGATAACCCAGTAGACAGAGCAGTGGTTGGACAAGATTTTCTCAGGGAAATGAAGGAGAAAATGATAAAAATAAATCAAAATTTAAAGGCTGCCCAAGGTAGGCAGAAAAGATATGCTGATAAGGGCATAACTCAATGGGAATTTAAAGTGGGTGACCATGTATTTTTGAAAGTGAAAGCCAACAAAAGTTCCCTAAAGTTGGGAAACTGTTCAAAGTTGGCAACTCGCTATTGTGGGCCGTTTGAAATCCCGGAGAGGATTGGTCCAGTAGCTTATATGATTGCATTTCCTACATCTATGTCTGTTCATAATGTATTCCATGTATCATTGCTAAAGAAATATATACCTAATGCTAATCATGTTATTGATTGGAATGTGATTCAGGTGGAGCAAGAAGGCACTTTCCAAGTGCATTCAATACACATTATGGATGGGAAAATCAAACAGCTTCGGAATCGAGACATAGGGCTTGTAAAGGTCCAATGGACCTGGTACGGTCCTGAGGACGCTACTTGGGAGCATGAGGAGGAAATGCAGGCAAAATACCCACGTCTTTTTGAGGATTTTCGTAACTTTGTTGTATATGGGTACATGATGCACTGAGGACAATGCATAAATAAGGGGAGGGGATTGTAATATCCCTAGGCCGAACCCAATTGTAATGTAAATGAAAATGTACTTAAGATGGTGATATGTTTTGATATGATTTTGTATGCACATTTCATGGCATAGTGCATGCTAGTACTGCGTAGTAAAATGATGAAGTGTGCACATTCCTGGATACCACGCGCAAAAACTTGAGTGCGTGCGATATTGAGGCCAGGGAGCCTTTGTGTATATGTGGCATTTTATAGGTTGGTGAGCCAGTTATTATAAGCTAGGATGCTTATGTTTTGATTAGGCTAGAGAGCCTAGATGTTAAAACGCCAGAGCGCCTATTTTTGTATGTCTCATAATTAATATAAAATACACTGCTGTACGCAGACTGACCATGATAAAAGAGACGGGGGACTAAAATCCACTGGTTAGGGAAAGGGAGGGGCCTAAAATTTAAGGAAAAGGGATAAGATAGGGAGATTAAGCCAAAAAGAGAACAGAAAGAGCTCTCATTATATTAATATTTCTTAAATCATAAAGTATGGATAATTATTTTATCCTAAGTTCTAAAGTTGGGGACAAGTGGGCCAAAGTAGCTCCCAACATGACAAGTGTCAAGTTGGGGACATGCATACATAGTGTTGGGACTTAGTTCATTTCCTAGGATCCTTTCCATCATTCATCCAAGGTTCCTTCCATCATTCATTCATCCAGTCAATCATCCATGAGAATGTACACACCCATTGAGCTATCCTTTGTATCTTCATGATCGTACCTGAACCCATATCCATATCCATTTTTGTGTTGGTGTATCTGGTTAGCTTGGGAGATGGACTGAAGAAGCGGGTTGYCAGGCCCATGGGATATTGTCATTGACGAGGAAAGTTTTCAGACCCGTGATAAATTCTCTGGGTGAGAGAATTGTTGGGGATTGATTTCCTGAAGGTGCTAAACTACAACTACATTTCTATGAGACTTCTTGTCCGGCCTGTTGCTGAATCCTTGAAAGGAAGTGGGGAAGCTGAAGGACTGTTGAGAAGAGAAGGGGCACACTTCCTGGGTGGGACAAGCATGTGGGGAATGAGGGATTGTAGGTTGTTAGTTTGAGTTGGCACCTAAGACAAAGTCTTTCCCGTTGTCTATGAGCCTTTAGCCTAGTTAGGAATCCCTTTACCCGGGTGGAATTTAGTCCCAACTCGGGGGTGACTCACTGTTGAGAGTGATGAACAATGTGGTCTAAGGCTGGGAGGTTCATGGAAGGTCTACACACAGTTGGTGACATTATTACCAAGATAAGTGCCAATTGTGTGATAAATTTACATGTTTCATTGTTATTTACATGTGCATATTTATGGGTTTATCTTATGTGTGTTTATAACTGTTTGTAAATTTATGGGTATTTCCTGTATATGTTTCATGCATATGGTTACTGTCATTTTAGTATGAATCCATGTATTTACAAATGTATTTGTATGTTTACGTTTTATACATAAATTCTTCCGCAAGAGTTCTGTGTGTATATAATTTAATTGCATGCAATTTGAAAAATTTATGTGGCATAGCTCAGTTAGATGTTGGGTATGTTACAGTATGTTCCACAGAGAGAACATAAAGAGTTCTCAAGCGTAGCGTGGCTCGGCATGTATGGTCGGGGACATCACACAAAGACAATAATGCACTTCTTATTTGAGAAGATGATTACAAGATTCAGATGTCCTGGGATTTTGATGAGTGACCAAGGAACACATATTATTAATAGTACCATCGAATCTATGAATGAGGAATTTGAAGTCTATCACCAGAAGAGTACACCATATCATCCTCAGGAAAATGGGACAATAGAATCTTTCAACAAGATTTTGGAGAATGGCTTGACACATATTTGTAATGTTAATAGAGATGTTTGGGATTTAAAATTACATGCAATATTATGGTCATACAAGACTACATGCAAGAACTTGACAGGACAAATACCCTTCAGATTGGTGTATGGACAAGAATAGGTGGGGGCATTAGAATTTTTGGTACCCAGTCTGTGTGTTGCAACAATCACAAATATGAAATAAAGAGGCGCAATACAAGAAAAATTATGTCAGCTTATGGAACTTGAAGAAGACAAAATTCTCACAGGATTCCACCAAGAGGTGCAGAAAGCAAGGGACAAAGCCTGGCATGATAGCCACATAAATAATATGAGATTTAAGGAGGGAGATCTAGTTCTCCTCTATGAAAAAAATATTTGCAACATCCATGTGAGTTTAGAATGCATTGGCTAGGGCCATATGAAGTGGAGTATGCCACAAATGGAGGATCTGTGCAGCTAAAGGACTTGGCAGAAAAATATATGCAGGGTCTGATGAATGGTAGTCGACTGAATCTGTATAGGGATAATCGACCTACTAACTCTTAGTACTTGCAGCACAATGATGAAGCCTTATGTATAGTGTACTATAGTATAAATTAGAAAAGAAAAAGGTACAAAAAGACATAAAAAGTAGAAAAAGAAGAAAAATACTAAAAGAGGAGGAAGTTGGTTGATTGGCAGAAAACTGAAAAAAATAGTGTGCAGTAGACAGAGAAACTAGCGTGACAAGAAGTAAATTTACTGCACACCGGATAACAATGAAAAAATGAGAACATTGTGCACCAATGAATAATCACAAAAGAAATTTGTAGCACACTGGAAAAGGGGACAACAATCAGGAAAGAAAAACCGGTCATCGAAAAAATAAGGCTTGAACCGAGCATTTATGAAATTTAAGGAAGTGTGCCAAAGAAGCTTTATAAATTTTATGGTAGTAAAGGAAGCGTCTCTAACAACATTTACGATAGTTATGAGATAACTCATATAACTAGAAAGCATGCCCATAGGCCTATCGTGAATTTGAGCATACAGAGCGAAGGAGAAAAAATATGAGCGATAAAACATGTGATTCCAAAGACTTTAGCAGGCGGATTTCAACAACACTGGGAAGATTTACGCAGGATGGCACCACCAAATTTTTTCACACTGAGCCAAGTGGCAAGAAAAACCCGAAGGAGCACCAAGCCACCACAGGAACCCGTATGGGAAGAGCAGGTTCATTGACAGCTGGAGGGAGTGGTCGATGTTGATGCCATTCCTTCACCACAGGAAAAACCCGTGAGTGCCACAATGGTGGATGAGGAGGATCAAACTCCTACGAAATTAAGGATGGAGATTGATCCATAGAGAAATGCGGGGGAACAAAACCCTTCTGTGTCAAAAATACTGAGGCAACAACCCAGGGTCGAAGTAGCTCACCAGACTAATGGCGTTGATAGTGAGAGAAAAAAATCTGAGGGGCCAGGGTCGCAACCAATGGTAAGGTCCACTTAGTAAGAAGAGGTACAAATTGAGGATATAACAGGATAACTAGGCCCTGGCATGGAAGAAGGCAAAGAAGAGGCTGGGCCATCCATTGTGCCAATAAAGAGGAAAAGGAAACAACCCATTCAGATATCCCCGCACAAGAATGCTGAGGTATCCATAGTATTATAGCACATTCCAGAGGGGGTGCAGGCCACTACAAGATTTCTAGGCTGTGTAGACAAATTGCGATATGCAGACCATGATGTGTTTGACATTGGAAAATTCACATAATCCAAGCCTGGGCACAGAGCCACTAGGAGATCCGGTGTTGCAGCCAAAGCAATGGATAACATGACTATTCAACACAAGGATAATCAATTTGCTTGAGATTCCCCACTGAGGTAGGGGTAAATATCTCAACAGTTATGTCAAGAAGTTACTCGTAGTTATCCATGGGAGATTTTTGTGGATGGAAAGGCTGGTGTCCATCGAAATGGAGTTAATTGCATTAATCACTGGATTTCCATCAGATGGTGAGAAGCCCATGCAGTACATGGATGATAAAACAAAGGAGAAGGCACTTGTGGAGGAAATGAGAAATACCTATGGGATAGAAAGAGGGTCGCGATGAATAATAATTAAGAGGATCAATGACCTAGCCACTAGGATGGAAACAAAATTAATGGCATGCAAACTCCTTCGGAAATGTCACAAGGAGAAGGTCCCCACATGATTCGTAGTAGTAGAAATGCAGTGCACAAAAGGCACCATGTTAAGCTGGGATCTTTGCTTGCTGAGTCTGTTCCTGGATGATTGCAAAGATGTGCAGGACTTGGGGACCAAATTCCAATACTCATGGTTGATAGTGCTGATAACGCTGATATGGTGGGGGGAACCTACCTATTTGCACTTCTATGACAGAGTGGGAAAATTACGCACAACACAGTATACGTCCTTAGGGATCACTTCAGACCCTAAACAGAGAAGTGGGAATGCTATCACCTTCACAATGTACCCGAGTGAAATGAAGGAGAAGATAGCTAGTAGTTGGAGGATAACTCCAGAGGTGGTCCCATAGTACCATGGAATAGCTAAGTTCAAAGACACAAGACATAATATGTGGATCAAGGTGCACATGGATCCAAATAAAGAGTGGCTGCAACTTTGATACTGCATCAACGTAGAATAAGTAGATTGGGCGATCAAGGACTAGGAGGATGACTGGAAAATCCCAGTTATAACCATATATCTACCCAATGACAAGGAAACTGAAGCAGGCCCATCGCAAAAATATGCAAGAGACATAAGAATGGTGATGCAAGGCACTAAATCAATGGGAGGAAGTGCAACCACAAATAAACTACCTCCGAAGAAGAAGCTAGGTCCTAAGCCAGCGACAAAAAAAAGAGACAACACACTAAAGACGAATGGGAAGACAGGGAAGAAGGACAATGTCCCTGTGCAAGAATAATAGGAAGGGGGTCACAATAGAACAAAAAAAATCCAATGACGATAGTCCCAAAATATGCAGGGCCATCCAAAAGGCTGATCATACAAATAAGGTGGCCGCACAAGAAATACAAGGCACATAAGGACATCCCAAAATACACAATTACCGAGGATGACACAGACTTGGTAGCAGAGAGAGTTCAAGACCATGCGGTTGAAGAATATGAGGAGGTTCAGAACCAAAGGGAAAGAATTATGAAAGAATTAATGGAGGTTAGACAGGTCCCGAAACGACTACAAGAAACACCAACACACGATAAAGGAAAGGGCCCAATGCGACGATCGACATAGGAAGAGGACAAAACCATGCACGGTGATGCATAAACAATACAAATCATAACACATGCAATTCTAAATTTCAGCATTGTACAAGACATGCTACAAATAGAGTAGGAATTAATGCAGAAGTCGCTGAAAGACTTGGAACAATTGGAGTTGGTTTTAACAAAAATACCAATGAAATCACTGTACATATTGCAATTCAACGTCACATAGGAGGTACAATCATGGGCTAGGGATGATGCGATATAATTGGAAGTTGCCAAGGATGTTAAGGAAATAATACAACGGAAAATTGAGAAAGTCAATATGGAGAAGCTAGAAGAGAAGAAACACACGGATAACTTAGAAAAGAAACTCCAGGAAGTATCCAAAAATATTTCAGACAATGCGCAGGCAGCAGAGAGCAGTGCATAAGAACATATATAGATCATCACGCAGACAATCGAGGGGTATAAGTAGGAGATAGAGGAACTAAAGGAAAAAATTACACCAAAAACCCCTCATGAAGTCACAACCGAGAGAGAACAACAAGAAACACTACAAACAAGCATAATTGCAAGGGAAGGCAAGGAAGTCACATAACTCTTTGACAGGATTGCGTAAATATGGACTAGTCCTGAGGAAGATGAGAAGGTCCAACAGTTGGATCAACAAGAAGGAAAATACAATGTTGCAATGCATGATTTGAAGCAGTGACATAAGGAAATGAGCATCACCAAAAGGTTGAAATGCACACAGGATATGACGAACCTGCAGATGGAACTAAAGACTGCGTAGCAAAATAAACAAGCAAGGCAGGCTCAATTGGAGCCACTCTAGGAGAAAGCAACACAAATAATTGCAGAACTAGAGGTAGAAAAGACAAGGATGGAACAAGCTCTTACAAAGAGCACAGAGTTATTGAATGAATATATCACAACGCAGATGGTAGAGGCGCTAATAGATAAAACTGCACATGTGAAAGAAAAAGAGGAGGACTAGAAGGAAAGTTCCACAATTTGGAGAAGGTTGTGCAGGGAGTGCACACCGCTTGAGTGGCTTGGGACGAGCCACATGTCAGTGTTGGGGGCCTATTGGTGCAGTCCTATTTTGGGGAGAAAATAAAATTTTGGAGTGTGCGCCATATATGAAGGAAAAACAACATGCCGAAGATGGAGGAAAAGAAGCATGCCAAAGATCGAGGAAAAGTAGCGTGATGCACATGCAGAGAATCGTAACCATGGGAGGGTTAGGGTTTTGGATAAGAATGTAATGGTTATGAGCCAATATAGTAGTATAAATAAATTCCTAGGAGGTCTAGTAGAGGGTGGTTAATGATCTAGACAGTGGGTTTTTGAGGTTTAGGTCATAGGCTATGGAGCATGGTGTGGTCTAGTCCCCCTCACAGATTGAACTTGTCATAGTTTTGGTTGTAATAATGGAGAATGTAATGCATGCAACATTGTCTTTGAATAATTATGAATAAAAGAGTATAAGAGCCAAATCTTTGTGGATGTATCCCCAGGGGGGGCGAAGCATGGTAACCATGCTGTGTTAATGTGTGTGAATGGTTATTTTACTTTTTATGCTATTTATCAGTTAAATAATGGATGTTTAGCTTATATTATTAAGCATGCATGCATAGTTTCCTTGATGAATGAATAATAGATCTAAATGAATGAGTAAAAACTATGATGAATAAGAAAAAGACACACTTCACATTCCCAATCCCTTCCATGACTGTAGACATCTGAGTCTTGCAGTCCCCCATAAGCTATCTCGGATGAGACTACACTGTGCACTCTGTGCACAGTGTTGCATTTTGGTTTACCAAGAGGGTCGATAGTTTGATGTTTTTGTTGAAAACCTTTGAGATCAGAACCTAGGTTAGCCCATACATCCAACAAGTGGCCAACTACTACTAATGCCACTAGAGTTAGGATATTTGTAGGATAACCATAGTACCTTCAGAATTTTATAACATCTTTTTTAGTTATGGATACACCACTCCATGCCATAATAGCCAGTGACAAGAGTTTCTAGTGGGGAGATAATTAGCAAAAGAATTTTGAAGAGATGAAATGAAGGATTAGTGAAACACCAATTCTTTCATTACCAAATTGCAAAATCCATTCTAAGTGGAGATAGATGCAAATGGATATGATATGGGAGTAGTATTGATGCAAGGAGATAAGACAATATGCTATCATTCTAAAATGTTCCATGGTAGAGCTTTGGACTATCCTTCATATAACAAGGAACTCTATTCTCTTGTTCAAGATGTTAAGAAATGGAAGCACTATTCGATGGGTAATGATACCACCATCCACACCAATCATGATGCATTGTAATATTTGTATGCCAATACTAATGCTTCAACAAACTAAACACTACAAGAAGATGGTTTTTTTATGGTAATAATGTTACCATTGAATATAAGAAGGTACTTATAATTTGGAAAACACGATTTCAAGGCCACATATATCCAAGGATACGTGTTGGGTACTCTTATGCACATGGAGAATTTCACCCATGATGCATACAAAGAGAGATACACAAAATATGAGGACTTAAATGAGGAATTTTATTTTAGTAATGTCTGAGAAAATTTCATGTAGAATAAGGTGACAAAAAGGTTGACGATAAATTCATGTAGAAGGTGACAAAAAGGTTGACTATAATCTCTATGATGGTTTTTTATACAACCTAGATAATCTCTATGTTCCTAAAGGTGAAATATTGTATCTTATCATAAAGGATTACACTTGCAAAGTTGTAGGGAATTTTGTTGTTTGGAGTATAGTTTCCAACTTATGGAGGTATTTGTATTGGCCTGTTGGCATAGGGGTAGACCCAGGGTTTAACGCTTCAACAAGGCACCAACAAAACCCTAACTACCAACCCTTTCGACAAGGTTTGCGAAGCAGATGAATTCTCACCCGAGGTAGAATCAGGGGGGGTTGCAGGACTCAAGTGTCTACAACCAAGATGGGACATAGATCTGTGATTACAACACTTAGCAGAGAACTTAGACAACTAAATGCATTAGTTCATGAGTCTCATTCACACCACAGATTAAACCCTTATTACAGATCAACACAGTAACAGTCAATATTAAGCACTTTCAATCACTTAGCACATGGAATTAATACAAGTAACCAACTGAAATGACCTGTGTTAGACGGTTCTTTTTGACGAGATTGCTAGCTATAAGTTGGCAAGAGAGGCGGATTGCACCATCCTGGATGGAGGCTACCTTGTATCCTTGCTTTCCCTTTTCTACATCACCATAATCCTCCTTTATTCGCTGTGCTAGGGAGTGATCTGAAGTCTTCCCTGGGTAGAACTGTTGAGGGTCATGGCCCCGGATGCTCCGTGCTATGATCAGGTGGATTAGCGCTGGATCCACAATGATGCGCTTATCAAGCCATATGTATCCTCCATGGTAGCATGAAAATATGAGTTTAACTTAAGTGTTAACCTCCTAATGTCGGTCGAAGTGAGGGATCTTCATTAAATTTAGTATCGTGGACTGTGCAAGCTCCTTAATCCACGACTAGGAGACTATGCGTGGCTTTTTCCCAATCGTCTTCATCAAATACCTATGGGGTGCAAGCTTGGTGTAGTTCTTTCTATTGCCAAGATTAAATTCTTTGTTGTTCAGAGCCGAGATTTGTCCCAACTGGGTTCCAACTACGCGTATCCCCTTTGGGATGTATGCAGTGATCAACATATACTCAAAATCACATGGGATGCTGTTGCGGTTAACCGTTCCAGCCAAAGGCAGTATGTAATCTGGAAAGACTGACGAGATCTGCTTCGTGATAGCCAAATAATCATGATGCTTACTTATCTTCTCAGTCACAGGGTTAACACGGCTAGAACGATGTCCAGTTGAAGGGGATGCTTACATTCCCCCAATCAACGATGCCTGTATTCCTACAAAAAATTGTCTATCAACTAATATCCTTGTAAGGATCTCCCCAACATATATCTCTAATGCGCTAGGTTCGCCCGACATCCAACATATATCTCTAACGTGTTAGGTTCACCCGACATCCAACAGATATCTCTAACGTGTTAGGTTCGCCCGACATCCACACTTGTAGACAAATATATCGGGTAGGCGAATAGATTAGCGAGGTAATCCAACAGATGGTGAGGTCTAGAAATCACAACGCGATATATAATCGATTCTCTTGTGGCGTGGATAATAATGGGTGGAAAAAAGTGGTCCTGGCGCAATGTCCAATGGGTTAAATAAGCAAGCGTCGTAACAGATTCCTCCAATGGGTAGGAATGCCTCAATCAATACGAAGCAATCGATTATGGCATGGTCTCAACGGTCCATTCTCTCATAACTGCGTTTTCTAGCCATTCCGGGGCGTCATTCTAATGATCGGGGTGCCTCCAACGGTCATATAGCTTCGCCTTGGTGAAGTCCCATTTTGCGTGGTTCTGCTATTTCGACGAGGTTCAATTTCTGTAGATTTGCCTCTTGCGAAGTCTTCCTTCTATTCTCTGTAGCTTCCTGTAGTTTTTCTATATTATATTTCTTCTTATTGAGCTTCCTGGCCTTCTTTCCTATGATTCGAGCTTCTCTAACAATTTATGGAATCCTCTTCCCATTTGTATTCTTATTCTCTCCTGGTGAAAGGACTTCACACTGTTGATGTGCTCTTACAGATTCTGAGGTTAATGTCCCTTATCTTATTATTTCCGAGGTGGCTATACTTATTTCCTGCACAGACATGTTCTTCAATCCTTCCTATGTTATTTCAACTTCGACATCTAATTCTCTTGCCCTATGTTGCTTCGACTTATCCTCTTGTTCTTCTATTAGTTGCTCTATTTTTCTGGTTATGAAGTCCCTTAGTTCTTGCTTTTTCCGTTCTATAGCTTCTTCCTCTATTTTCCTTCTGATCTAATCCTTCTTTATCCAAGTTGTTCCTAACAAAAGAGGAAAAGGGGCGTTGTTCTCAACAAATTTAATGACTTCAAATTCTTCTTCAGTCGATGTTTCATGAGCAATCATAGGTATATTAGTAACTCTTCCACATAGGGTTATCATCTTTCCTTTAAACAAGCCTATCCTTCCCAATGAAGGTATCATAGCAGGCTTTCCCAAAATTTCCCAAGTGCTTTCTGGCATAAGATTCACATGTGTTTCTTCATCCAATACACAATCTATGTCGAAGTATTCTATTCTTGTAACTATGCACTATTTTTCTTTCAGGATATCTGGTAAAATTATGTCTCTGTGATCATCCAATACTTCTTTTAACTATACTAACATAGTCTCTGACTCTTTCTCTTTATGATTCCCCAACATTCTCTTAGCCTCTTGAATTTCTTCAGAGTTTTCTTGTCTCATGTTCATATTTTCAACTTTACCAATCATTCTTGGACAATCGTCAACCTCATGACCAATAACTTTACAATAAAGACAAATAGGACCTGTACCAGGGCATTCCTTAGCAATATGTCTTGGTCTTATGCAATTATAACATAGTGTCAATCCTATCTTTCTTTTAAATGAGCCCTAACCTTTCCTGTACTGCACACTGGGATCACAGTGCTGGACCTGCAATCTGCAAAAATTCTTTCTAGGTTCCTGCAGCCACTTGCTAGTCCAAAAAATCTTTTTATGCATAGGAATAACATATATTTATCTATTCAGATCAATTCTTTCTTCTATCTAGGCCCTACCATTCAAACTAGGACATAATCTATCAAACATACCTAGATTCATATTTTCAAAACAGAAAAAATTCCACTTATATTACTCTTATCAAATCATAAAGCTTTACCTCTTTCAAGATCTTACCTCTTTTTCTTTAGATATCGTTTCTTTATTAGAAAAGAGATTTTCAAGTCAATTAGAATACTGTGCACCCCAAAAATAGATCTACACACAAAGCTTCTCTTTTCTTTCAGTTCCCAACAATCACAGTTTTAGGTCCCAACAACGGAACCATTTGTTGGCACAGAGGTAGACTCAGGGTTCAATGCTTCAACAATGCACCAACAAAACCCTAGCTACCGACCCTTTCGGCAACACCTGAGAAGTATATGAAGTCTCACCCGAGGTAGAATCAAGGGGGGGTTGCAAGACTCAGGTGTCTACAACCAAGGTGGGACACATATATGTGATTACAACACTTAGTAGATCACTTAGACAACTAAATGCATTAGTTTATGAGTATCATTCACACCACAGATTAAACCCTTATTACAGATCAACACAGTAACAATAAAGATCAAGCACGTTCAATCACTTAGCACATAACATTAGCTTATATCTAGCATTCATTTATATTTAATACCATTAAGCACCAAGCAACAACATCAGATGCATTCATCATACATTATAACAACAACACTAAGAAGATAAACAACATAATTCACATCGCACAAAGCTCATTAAGACATTGGATATACGTGGTTCACCCCAGTGTAGGGATATGTCCACCAACTTCTTCTTCTTCTTTATTAGTCTTCAATATTCTTACATTTAGTCTCTCTTGTGTACAAAGCCACAGAGCCAAACTCCGCAGAGGAAAAGAGATCTGTGCGCTGCGCACCAGATCCTCCTTCCCAAAATCAGGACAAGGCACAGAGCCTCTGTTTTCACAAAGCAACTTACAACCTCTTGCACTAAGCCAACATTAACACTTACAACATATTGTGCACATAGCCAACCAGACTTCTTACATCACTTAGCTACTTATTTATACATTTACAAAAAGGCCTAATCATGGGTAAACCCATGGGCCGACATCCCTTACCCATTACATAAACCCAGTAAACCCTTCCCTAGGTCCACAAGCCTGAAAAACAAGTGAGATCCCACGATCTCAGCTCCACCTTCGACCAACCTGTTGAAGTCCCAAAAATGGTCAAACATGACCAATGTTTTCTAAAAACTTGGTCAAGGGCCAACATGGCCCAAAATGTAAGAAGGTGTAGGTTAGTTTATTAGAGGATGCACACTTTAATCTACCAACAAGCTCAATAATATGAAACAATGTTTATACCATCCATTACTTGTACCTACTAGACCATGGGAGAGAATCTACATGGATTTCATGGGTCATTTGCTAAGATCAAAGAGGGGACATGACTATGCATATGTGGTAGTAAAAAGGTTTAGTAAGATGATCATTATCATTCCTTGTAAAATACCATCAAGGGACATGATGCAACAAACATGTTCTTTTAAAATGTCTTGGTGCACTTTGGAAAACCAAGGAGCATCACTTTATATAGAGATACTCGATTTATTAGTGCCTTTTGGACTACATTTTGGGAGAATATAAACACTAAGAAGATATCTACAACTTTCCATCCATAGAAATATCAGTAGACATAAATAATGAATAGGACACTCAAATTTTTGGGGGTCATAATCAGAAGCATCCAAGGACCTAGAATGAAATTTTGATTTACTTTATCACTCTTATAATAGAGTAGTTGACACTTCCACTAGTATGTCACTCTATGAAACTTTCTTTGGATATTTTCCACCTTCACCCTTCTATGTTGTATATGGATAGCAAGGAAGTGTGAAGGAAGACACCATAAGAGAATAATTGATGGTGGAAAAATTCATTGATAAGATCAACCATATCCATTTGCAAGTATAGGAAACATTGAATAAGTCATAGGAAAAATACAAGGCCTAGAATGACCAACACATAATTGAGAATAAATTTAAGGTGGGAGATAAAGTATGTTTGCAAATAAATTCCATACAATGTCATAGAAAGAAGATCAAGGATTTTAATATGATCCTTTTGAAGTGTTAGAGAAGGTAGGTGATAATTCCTACAGATTTAGTCTACCTCCATATGTGTGCATGTACTTAGTAGAGAATATGGAAAATATTAAACTCTATGATCATTTCATGTTAGACTTGGAAATTGACATGCAAGTATTACCTACCATAGAGGATTCATCATCATAATCTCAGGAAGAATTATAAAAGGATATAATTTTGTAAAATAATTCAAGACAACTAGATAGGGGCAACATGAGCTTTGACAGATTGTGTTGAAAGGACAAATTCTTGGTGAGACAAAATGGTACACTCAAGATAAGGTAGAGGAAATATTTCTTCATCTCCTTCAAAAAATGTTTTTGGGACCAAAGGTCTCCCAAAATGGGGTGGTATGATCTAAAATTGATCTCTATATAAAGTTTCATGTATTTTGGTACTTTTTGGGTGGAGAAATTGGAGCTATTGGCTTGTAGGGGCCACTTTAGGGGCCTATCCTATTTTTGTGATATGTGGTCTAGAAAAGTATAGATCCCATTTCAATAATTAATTTTTTTTTTGGGACGTCAAAACTTTGTGAACAAAGTTCACAACATATATACATTGTTTTACATGTTGAGATCTTTCTAACAACAAAAAAATCACATCAATTGGAGTTCATATGAGAAATATATGCCTCCCATAAGTTGAGTTATGTTAGTTGGTGGGATATTGTCACAAGGGAGAGAAAACATATTTACTTGATGGTTGTGAATAAAAAACACACAAAATGGAAATGATACTATAATTAAAAACCATACTAATGATCATGAAAATAAAGCCCTAACTTATGTGAAATAATATCCAAATATGCAAAATAAAAATCATTAAACATGAATAAGGAAATAAGATCATGAACACTGTATTGATCAAATAGAAAGGCAAAGTAAATTCAACACCTACTAAAGTGGCTTCATGAAGAAAATTGGCTCCAAAGACCCTCCTTGGGATGATTCCTTTTCTTCTATGGAATTGATCTAGGTGGACATTGGTGGCCACCCACCTCTTCCACTGACTCAACACACTTCTCCATCGTGGTAGTTTTTTTATCTATATTTTTTTAGGTCCTAAAAATTTGGGGCTTTTTTGGGGACTTAAATGATTTTTTTTTCCATTCAAGTGCCTAGGGTTAGATCTTTCAAACGAGCTACTATGTGCCCCAAATGGATATTATATGAAAATGTTATACCCCTAGGAAGTTGACGTGTAAACTAGCCACCTTGGGGCCCACAATCCTTCTGGTGCTTCGTCTCATATGATTAGAGTTTTGGATATTTGCGGTTTTTTCCTATTAGGGTTTAAAAAATTATGTTAAAAGTTCCATTCTGGATTCTTGTAATGTCTTCTTATGAATGAGTGTAGATGACACCTCTCTCTTAAGAGATAATCTACCACCATTCTAGTTGATTTATATTGCTTATAATTTCAGAGTCTTTTCCTATTTCATTTAATAATAGAATCCGGTTCTTAGTGTATTATTATGCTCCCTACAATATTTCTATGTGTGTGTTTCCATTCATATTCCCACCTTTCATTTCTTTCTCTATACAATATAGATAAGTGGTATCAGAGAAATATTCTCTTTGTTGTTTCTCGGTGCATGTCCCCAATGAAATTATGGTATAGAGAGTTACATATTGAACTAATTTTGCCTAGGGAATACCACTCTTTCCTTCCCAAGAAGATTCCCATGGAAGATGAAAAGAGATATGATAGAGCAAGATATCCTATCAAGTTATTTCTCAAGGAAGTCCTCTTATGACAGAGGAATGCAATGATGGAAAGTTTCAACGAAATCCTTCAATGACTGGCAATGGCATCTGATACACTTTTAACAAGAAACCATTTCATAGGTTCAATACAATTCAAGGTACAAATTAACTTTGACATTCCTTTATTTGAAGAAAAGAGGGATGCAGATTCTTTGGATAAATGGTTAAATTTGTTAGAGGGTTATTACTCTGTTCAAAATTTTCCAAACATTGAAAATATCATTTTTTCACTCATTAAGGCCCTTCCCCATGTCAAATATTGGTGGGAAGGTTTACTGTGAGAGACATGAAGGAAATTAGTCTACAAAATTTTGGATATAACGCACTTGGTGTGCTTTTGTTGATTCCATCAAGAAAGAATTATAACCCATTGGGACATATTATGAGTAGTACACAAGATGGACAACTCTTTGTCAGGAGAGAGACTAGATGGTTCTAGAGTACATTGATATCTTCCATACCTTATGCTCAAAGTTGGGTATTAGATACTCCAAGTGGAACCTGTATTTGAAGTACCACAGTGGACTTCATAGGTACATCAAAACATAGATGGATTTCTTGGACGTCTCTTCACTAGGAGCTTCTTATCAATACACTGTCAAAATTGAGCAAAAATTTAAGCATATGAATAAGTGAGAGTTTGGGTCTAATAATCCACTAGAATAGAATCATGGTAAAGGTGGCCCCAAATCACATAAAAAATGATAGATAAAGGATAAAAAACCTTAATAAAACCAATCCAAGCTATAGGAAAAGAAGGGTAATGGAAAGTTGAATAAGGACACTAGAAAGTGGTGTGAGTTCCACAAAATCCCCTGGAACAACACTGATGAATGTCAATCGAAAAAATAATTGTTGGCTGAAAAAAATAAAAATAATTGGACTCTAACTCATAATCTAATTCAAAGTAGGATAAGGGAAATCCAATCATTGATGTAGAACCTAGTTCTACAATTTAACAACAAATATCCAACTGGAAGATTCAGAGGATCCCAAGGAGGGGATGCACCTCTTCCATTCATATTTATGGGTGAAGGGGACTCCAATACATTTCATTGTTGAAAACACTATCCAAAATAACCTAATATTGATCGAGGTCATAAATATATTGAATTTGTCGACAATGCTACACTCGTAACCATACACCATCGGTTGATTGAGCCAGGAATGAGACATCCGCATTAGCCAACAATCTTTCCTGTCCTATGGAATCAACCCCTTTAAAGATGAGGTACGATGTGATGTTACCCTCTTGAAGTTTTTGATGTTCTTTTAGGACAACCCTAGATGTATAAACACCATGTTGTTTATGAGTCTAGGCCTCATAACATCATTGTTACCTTGGGAGGCCATATCTTTAGGGTACCATAGGTAGTCCCAACTATTGTAGTTTCCTTAATATTATCAAAGTAGTGCCGAAAGGTAATATCTCAGACCAAAAAAAATTTCCTCTTCATGGTTTGGTCGAAAGGTGAATGGAAGGTCACTCCTATTTCCACCACCTTAGTAAGGGGCCTCTTTATGTAGTAGAAGCAGATGAACATGATTCTAGAGGAATATATGTATATCATCACTTCACTTTCAAGGATACCTCTGCAATGTTAGGTCAAACATTTAATTGACATGATACCTAGTGATGCTTTACCTAATGGCCTAATACCCATATTCTCTCTTCTATAGAATGAAGAAATAAAATGTCAAATTCATGAGTTCACCCAAAAGGGAAAAATTCGACTAAGCCCCTCACCTTGTGGGAGACAAAATTATATTGGTGAAAAAGAAGGACGGGACATGGAGAATATGTATTTATTATAGAGCCTTAAACGAAATCAATACTATTAAGAATTGATACCCAATTCCATAAATTGATGATCTTCTTGATCAACTTAAGGGTGCCAAGTTCTTTTGTAAGATTGATTTGAAGTTAGGCTAACACCAAGTCTTGATTGAACAAACAGATGTATGGAAGACTGCCTTCAAGTATAAATAAGGCCTTTTTGAGAAGTTGGTGCTTTTGTCTTGAGTAATGCTCTAGAAACATTCATGAGGATGATGGATAATACCTTATAACTATTCACAAACTCTTTTGTGGTTGTATATTTGGATGACATCCTCATCTTCAACAAAACTTAGATAGAAAATTTGTAGCACATTTATCATATCTTGAGTACTTTTAGGAAAAACAAGTTATATTCCAATTTGGAGAAATGCTCATTTGGCATGTAGAGAATTTGTTGGGATTTTTCACGCTTGCACACACCCTTCACCGAGTCTCACCCAAGACACTATGAGGATCAAATAGACCATCTGGTCTTGTGTCAGGGATGAAGGAATAAACACTCAATGATCCATCTAGGATGACATTCAAACATTATGTAGCAGAACATTTACTATTATTAATATGAAAAAATAATACACACACATATCCGAATATCACATGAGTAACACATGATAGATCAGAATCAATGCAACTTTATTATTCTTCTCATTCCATCAAACACATGTATACATTAAGAAAAACATACTTGACAACAACAAAGTCTTATGTCATGTATAGATAATTCCCCAGATTTACAATACATTGCGCCATGCACATCCTTTTAGAAATTAGACATATGACATCCTCAGACTTGCAATCAGAAGCATTACATCATTACAATACCACATAGACTCAGAGAAATATCTTCAACAATAGACAACAACAATGACCTAGTGAATCAACTCAACACTAAAAACAACCTTTTCTTTGTCATCCTTGCTTCCTTTTATATATTTATCGACTTGGGAGCTCTATCTCTGTCAATTCTGCTCCACTCGCTCTACTGACTAACAACATCACATGCTTCTATCACCTTCTTTCATTACACATATCCTTTTTGGAATTGAGGCAATCTTAACTACCTTTCCAATTCATCTTTTCTGCTGCACATTCCCTTGTGATGCTGGCAGTAATCATTTAGGGAGATCTCTTGATGATTCCTTTCTCGATTCTGTCATGCACCTTCTTGATTTATGGTGTGCATCCAAAACTTGAATCGAGGCACACTGGAAGGATTGGTGTTTAGCATAGAATAAAAAAACTTGTCAAAACTTGGTTTGATGTGCACTTCTTGTCAATCCTTGCACATCTTCTTGGGTGTGTGCAAAACTAGAATGAGCATGCACAAATTTATTTGTGCATGTGCATGATATTAACCCAAAAATTTGGGTGCTAATAGGCCCTCACCACTATTACTTGGCTCATCCTTGAGCCAACTTCCTCATGGAATGACCATTGAAAATATCTTGAGTAAGATAAAATCATCATCATTGGTAGACCAAAGTATCAAACCAAGTTGTTATTGCAGTTGAGTTTGAGTAAGAACAAATTATTTTTCCAAGGTGTAGTTGCAACCTGACACATGTCCTGGAATGAATCGAGCATGCCCCAAGGTAAGAAATGGATATGCAATTCATTTGGTTATATGCGCGACTCTTCCTCTTCAAAGGTGTCTGTGGTGATGAATGAGGGATCTATTTAAATCCCACCATCAAAACACTGACCTCCTAAATGAATTTAAGTTCCATCAAGAGAGAGCATCATCCTATGCTTGTTTTTTTTGTTATGGAAATATAAATTAGAATATGAGGACCCCCCTATCTTGGTGGAACTAAGAATCCACATGATCGGTCTCTCTCCTTCAACAAGGGTGATTATCCACGATGATAAGAAAACCAACTTCGGGCCTAGAGAGTTGGCGAACTACCACAACCTCAAAGCACAGTTCAAGGAACTGTGAGGACCAGGGTAGGATCTTGTGGGAGAATAAGAGAGTGGGACCTCTGCCTACTAGTTCATGATGAAATGTCAATATTTGTGAAAAATGGACAATGGGTTCTTAGGTTCGTTGAACGAGCTAGGAATTGCATGTCCCAAAATGTCTATGCACGGGGCCATGATAGGGGAATTGAATCAATGGATTGTAGGATTAGTAAAAAGTGGAAGGATAACAATGGGTTGTGAGAGGTCAGGGATAGGGATGATAGGTAGGGGCGAGAGACCATGGGATGTGGAGAATTTATCCAATGATTACATGGGTATAAGTGGATATATATAGAGTGGGAAATGATTAGGAGGGGGGGGGAAGACAGAGAACCAACCATTGAGATTGATTGTGGAATAAGTATACAATTATGGTGAAGTCCCAGAGATGGAGAGATAATGGTTTAGATCCACCGTATTGGTGATGTACCTTTTGTAATGTGACATCATCTCTTCTTATGCTCCAAGTATAAGGGTGATATATTCAAATCTTATTACTTGACTCTTCAATATAATGTAGCGACAAGTAGTTGAGGTCAGTATTCTGTGAGGTCCCTGCCAGAGACAACATGATGAATGTAAGCCATAACTTCGACCTGCATTGAAAATCTCAGGAATCTGAAAATTGTCAATCCATCTAATCCACCCGTGTGAGTGGATTGTATGTTGTGTTGTCAAAAAGGAAAATTGTACCAAATAGCTATTCTTCTACCTACTGTACATTCTACACTAATCCTACTCATGAAACTTCAGGGTTGAGAGAAGGACATAAGTGACGGGTGAGGCTGAGAGAAGGAGCTAAGTGACGGGTGATCCCCGAGGTCTGTAGTACACCTTCAATTGGATATCATTAATGAGGCATTTGAGAAATTGTCCTTGTAATATAGCCAAATTGGTGACACCTTATTCACTTATGTAGACTAGCCAGAATGGACCCAACCAACGCATCCATAGATTGCTAGGGCGTTGTAAATATTTGTTGTCATATAAAAAAACTAAAGATATAGGATGGAGGATTTTCTAGTGGATGTTGCAATCATGCCATGCCTTTTGTCTTTGATTTTCTACCACTTGAATGAATCCCACCCTCATATGATCCTTGTTGGCGTGCAGTTGTAAGACCCCAGGTTCAAGTTATCTAACTAACAAAACCCTTCAGATACTGACCCTTTGAGCATCACCTGCATGCATGTGAAGTCTCACCCGAGGTATTTACTGGGATTGTAGAAACCAAGTTTCTGCAGGGATGAGGGGATGTGAGGTCATCAACAAGTTCATTGATACTTATATACCTTGTGTGCAATATTCAGTGTCTCTTATCCCTTAATTAATTGGTAAAATCAACTATACAACACCATTATAATGCAGACTGCAACATAAACCATTCATTGGAACATTTATAATTATTGCGCATCATTCAAAGCTATATATAATCACGCATAAACCAAAAATCCATGAAAAATCACATAAAAAGACACATTCAGACACAATTTAACGTGGTTCACCCAATCGTTGGGCTACGTCCACAATGATTGGCTTCTTCGTTATTCTTTGTGCAATTTATCTTAGTATTGCGTACTGCGCTACAATAGATACATCATGATATCATTCCCCATATTACCTAGCTGCTTCGTAGTGCAAGCCTCTCTCTGCAAAATCAAACCTAAACCTTCAAACCTAGACTCTATCCAATTCTCATCCTATTCTCCCAACAACAACAAATCTCTCTCATTCTCATCCTATTATCCCAACAACAACAACTCTCTCTCTCATTCTCATCCTATTCTCCCAACAACAACAACTTATTCTTCCCAACCCATTACATATTTATACACAAATTTTAGGGCTAAAAACCCTACTAGCTTATCCCAAAACCCTATGACAACTCATTATGACTCATTAGAACTCATGAAAAAACAAAGTTCGTGCATTCTTTTCTTGCCTTTGCGCCTGCATGTTGCTTTTCCTTCCTTTTCGCTTGCATGCTATTTTTCATACTTTATATCCTTGATTTATTTCCTTATGCACTGCCAAATGCACTTTTACTGTGCACTTTGATACTGAGTGCGTCTTTATTGTGCACTCTGATCCTAAATGTGCCTTTACTGCGCACCCCAATCCTGAATTTTCCCTTACTGTGCACTTCTCAACCCTTAGGATATTTCTCAAAATTGCATCCAAAATGTCTATCCAACAATCCTCTTCTAGCTCCATGAGTTTGTTTAACCTATGTTGAAGGGACTATTCATCTGTCATCTGAGTCTCGAGAGCAACCTAGAGGATGGGGACTAGAAATTCTAGTGGCACGACTACTTCTTTACCATAGACCAATCTAAATGGTGTGCACTTTGTAAGCCTTTTGAAAGTTGTCTGATAGGCCCATAACACAACAAGGATGCACTTATCCCAATCTTCACACTGCACATTAAAAACTTTGGTTAAATCATGCTCTATAATTTTATTAAAATCTTCAACCATACCATTGGCTTGAGGATGGTAGGGATTTCTCTTCTCGTGATAGATCATGAAGTTTTGAGTAAGTTGCTGAATAGTATCGTTTAGAAAATGAAATCCCTAGTTCCCCATTAACACACTTAGATAGGAAAATCTCGTAATTACATTCTAAAAAATGAATCACGCCACCATTTTTGCTGTACAATCCCTAATTGGTGTGACTTCGACCCATCTTGTTAGATATTCTATAGTGGTAATAATGTAGCACACACTTCTTTGATGAGCAAGAGGATTAATGGCACCCACAAAATCTATTTCCCATTTGTCAAATGACTCTAGTGCTATAACTAGAAACAATGGAAGCTCATCTTGTCGGCAAGGATTTCCAATCCGTTGACATACGTCATAATGTTTACAATATTCCTTGGCATCTGCAAAGAGTGAGGGCCACCAAATCCTTGCATGCAAAACTTTATGCATCGTGGCTTTACCGACATTATGTCCTCTTGCATTAACCTCATGTGCTTCATGTAGAATGGGGTCTTGTTCATGCTCCAATGCACACCTGTGCAAGATGCCATCCACTCCTAATTTATACAATTTCATTACAATCAATTGATAATCTGTGCTACAGGTCACTAGTTAATGATTCTGAGCCGAGGTGTGCCCTGTTGGAGTGTAACAACCCTGGTTAAATAGATGCATAGGGATTATTAAGTAAAATTAATTAGACAATTAATTGTCCTAATATGGTTTTAGTTAAACAATGATTAGTATTAATAATATTAATTAATTACTTATTTATTAATCAATTGACTCATTAAAGGTTGTGTAATGAATTAAAGGGGCTTAATAATTTTAATTTATTTAATTAAA